>JAUTCZ010057617.1:0-10215 GCA_032273805.1 Melanodrymia brightae | reverse complement strand
ATTATATGCAAATTAATTGTCTTGTGGCTGGCTCCACTGCTTTCGTCACGAGAAATGGTGAGCGATCGTCTTTAAACAAACCAACTTTATCTCTTTTTTTATGACACTAGTAATGATTGTGTGTTAAATTTATTTATATTGGTTTGATTATGTGACATTTAAAAAATATCGTTTATCTGCAGGTGTGAGAATGGCTTGATGTCGTTTGTGAACATGAAGAACTGTATTCGATTCTATCAAACAGCCGAGGAGATGACAGCTGAAGTTCTTAAGAATCATTGCTCTGAGCTAATATCTAACCACTGGGTAATGTATAATCATTTATCTTGGAATTTATTTAAAGAGAGTCACTCGCCATTTTTGTGCGAAAAATGTGATCATGTGACGACAAAGTGAAATGAGTTATACGCAAATTCATTTTCATATAAACAGAAGAAAAAACACTGACCTAGTTTATAGACATAATTGCATACATTTATTATATTTGATTAGAAACATCAACAGAAATTTCAAAGCATCGTTATACATGTATTACGTAAAGTTGCTTTTTGTCATCATACAAATATGGAGCAAATTAGTTCTAACACTTCTGAGGTCATACTATTGTCTGGAGATGCAGCAGAGCAGAAATGCTTGGTGCCAAAGTTGGTGATGGAGGGTCTTTAAGTAAAGTCAGAGCTAATATCTAACTACTTGGTAATGTATATCTTTGAATGTATGTAGATAAATTTAATTGGTGAATGAGATTTTCTGCACCAATTACATTGGATTTATGATTGTTTTAGATTTTGTTCAATGTTATATATATGTATCATCAAAATTGTATTGATGTTTTAATTCACTTATTCTCAGAACGACTTCACAAGTTGCGACTTCAAGTCAATGCCGGCCCCTCTGTTGTACAAGATGTTTAAAACGAAGACTGAATACCCACTTCACACTGCCATACGTGCCGAGAGAGAAGATGTCGTCTTTCTCTATCTCATTCAGTTTGACTCACAGGTCAGTTATACTACCAAGTAACCTCATGCATAGTGTTTATCTATACATTCATTTACGCCTCCTGTTATTTACTTGTCTGAATTCATGCTATTGTTTCATAAAATATTTGATCGTTATATGATTCTGAAGAACATTGTATGATTTCATCACTCTACCCTTTTCGTTTAGCATTCATTTAGAAATACGAGAAACTTTTATGTTTATGAAGGCTGTTGTATAAAAGTTTGTGCTCTGCACGGCTAGTAAGCTTATTGAAAGGCCACATTCTGCATTTAAAACCTGCGTTTATGGTGTCAACTTATAATTACTTGATGCTATTGCTCCAGCTGGCTGTGAAACTGAATGAGGTAGACAACAAAGGAGACATCGCTCTCGACTTGGCACTGCAGTCGAAGCAAGACGGAGTCGCTCAGACGCTCGTCACAAGTCATGCAGACATCAACAGGAAAGACAACTCTGGAAAGTGTCTTCTACATAAGGCTATCAAAAGAGGTGATACAAATTTCTTCGTTTTTTCAAACTACATGTACTGCAAACAGTTTAATCTATATTCTTATCAAACTTCGCTTCTATATATTTAATATTATATATTATTACCACATATGGTTATGGTTCAAAGATGAATTATACATTTTGCTGGACAGGTGGATTAGTTGTTCACTATAGACATCCCGACAAAACAATCATACGACACCATGTTATTATTAAGCTTAGTGATATTTACCATTGATTTTTATGGCCAAGGACAAAGAATAAGGTTATCAAAATGGATACATACATACACTATTTTTGACCTGGCAATAACACCATTACAATTTCTTCTTGTTTCTTTATTCCGTTCAGGAATGAACTCATAAATAGTTATAATCTGATAAATTCATTGCAGTCAGCTCATATTCAATTTAATACCTTTCAGGTGATGAATATTCCGCTAGTTTTCTTATCAAGAACAAGGCTGATGTAAATATGTGTACTCATATTGACAAGGAAACACCGCTCCACATGGTGGCTAATTTCAATCCGGACGTCATTGAAGCACAAATCATGGCAGGAATGGCACGGATTGCTGATCTCCTGTTAGAACATTCTGCAGATGCCAATGCTCAAGACACAGCGGGAAGGTAAATATTGTCAAGTATTAGTACAAGTGATACGAGAAAGTAAATATTGTTCCTTATTAGTATGAGTGGTGTGTGATACAACAGGAAGGTAAATACAATACTAATGCTAATGCAGTAATAATTAATATTAAGTATTTCAGTATGAGGGATGAGTAATAGATAATTAATATCAAGTGTTTTAGAATTGATGATGGTAGATCATTAATATCAAGTATTTCCGTATGCGTGATGGGTGATAGATTCCTAATATACAGTATTTCAGTATGAGTGAATGGTGATAGATAATTAATATCAAATATTTTGTGTGATAGATAATAAATATACAATATTTCAGTATGAGTGATGTGTGATAGATAATTAATATGAAGTACATTTATTTCAGTATGCGTAATGGCTTATTGATGAGTTATTTATCTATATTCAGTATATTTTAGTAATTCTTATTACAGTAGTTGTACTATTTTGCAGCACACCTTTACACAGTGCCATATTTTGTAAGAACCATCTGGTATTTCAAGTCCTACTGGATAAAGGAAGTCCGGACTTGGAAATAAAGAATCTGGATGGGCACACAGCATTGTGGTTAGCACTGCAACAGGTGTCTATATAATACAATATTTTCCCTTTACAACGAGTTATTTACTCAATAGTTATTACTAGTAAATGTAAGTGCCAACACTTAATGACATCACAACCATATGTCACTGCAAACAATTCTTTGTTTACAAATTGGTAAATTCTCCTGTAAATTATAACCTCTCTTGTCATGTAAATGCGAAAGATGCTAAAATTTCATATACACAAATTCCCATTTTACAATATACCACTTACTTACTGAATGTTTGTTATTCAGGTAGCTGATCGTTCAGAGGAAGTGGAGAAGGTGTATGGTACAGATAGTTTTGCCACACAGCTTCTGCAACACGGGAGTTCACCAGATGCTATTGAACCAGAGTCAGGTTAGTACTGCATGTAAATAGAATACCGATTAATTTTTTTAATCTAATAAAACGCCATCGTAAAAGTTGTGGGCGGTTAGAATCGAGTGGTAAGAGCACTCCGACTTGCAACTGTAGCAGTTGTGGATCACTAAGTTGGCCAACTCGATCGTTGGAATCCATAGTCTGACAGTGGTGACATCTTTAAAACAATAGCAGTTATAGTATATTCTGGATCTAAAGTTCGGTTAACGACACCACTGTATCTATGGTTGTATATGTTATTGTAATAATAATACAACATTTGAACTCTGCAGGTTCAAGTCTGCTGCATCTTTCTGCCCAGGATGGTAACCAAGCTGCAGGGATATTTCTTGTTCGACGTGGCGCCAGTGTCATCCATGCCAATAACAAGGTAATTTCAGAGAAAATCAGTGTCATTATCTACATATTCATGTAGGCCTAATCGCCATACAATTTGTGCTGTTATGGTTCTTGTGCCAGCAACAGATTCATGTTGGTATGTAGTAACGGTGGAGTAACTTATTGCTATTTTGGTGCAATTGCACAGTCAGCTAGAAGAGAAGTGTGCAGATATTCAGCTAGGAGACAGGACATTACTTGGTAATGCCTGTGTATTTTCATGGAATTTCTGGTAATTTACTAGAACAAATGACGGTCTTTGACTATGAATCTGATTCATTTCTATTCTTTTCGTTATATAGTGACCATATACCGACGTCCGAAAATTGCAGGAACAATCTTTTCATTTGCGCAAAAGTTTTGTGTAACCCAGTTTTTGCTCTCGTGAAATTGTCTTTTTAGCAGTCCCGTATTTATAAACATTCCATTTTATAGAAAAACATGAGTTGAAACATATTTTGTAATGGGTTTTGGAAAAATCAATTTGTTATGCCAAAACATTTGGTGTAACCCATAATTTTTAATTCTCTCAGGCCTGCATATGTGACTTTTTGTTATACAAAAAATTACAGATACATCAATATACTAATATGAAAAGAAGTTAAAAGAAGTCCCAGAAATGTTAGATACATTTTTTGTAAGCTAAAAAACAATATATTTATACATTTATTTTATTCAGGGAGAAACTCCTCTGCACATTGCCTGTCAAGCAGGCCTAACAAACCTGGTTAAAGAGCTGCTATCGAAGGGAGCTAATCCGAATGCACAGACACTAAAGCCACCTGACCTGACGACGAATATGGCGACACTGGGTATTGACGATGAGCGTGTCGCTGTCACGCTGCAGACACCACTGCATCTCGCTCTCAGCAACAACCACAACATGGTGGTCGAAGTCTTCCTCACACACAAAGGTAAATAGTTTAACAACATCACTGGAACACATTGATTTTTAATCAGCAGTTATTGGATGTCAACGTGCAGAAATATCGACACTTTGTTCTTGGTCACAGTAGAAACTCACTGCTGTCACATAGGCTATTCTTGCCGAATAACAGCAAAGGACCTTTTATGAGTACTTTCCCATAGACAGGATAGAACACCACAGCCTTCGATGGACCAGTCATGGATCACTGGTTGGAATGGGAAATAGCCCAACGGGTCCAGTGATCAATCTGTCAACCTACTAAACCTTTAGCGGAAGCTCATGGTGCAGTAGGTCAAATCCTACTTGTGCACATAAGTGTTTTTCATTTTACTTCACCCCTCAAGGCTCATTCTGAATATTGTCTGGAAAAACAATTCAGCATCTATTCATGGTCTCTAAACGCCTATTTCCAGGCCTCAGTTCACATATCCAGCAATAGCATTTTCCTCCTGAATAAACTTGATATTGTTGTATATATATTATCTTGACAGCTGAAGTGTCTCAGAGTTCCAACAACATGATAATCATGCCAAGTTTTAACATCAAGGACTCGCAGGGTCAGACTGTATTGGGTCTGGCTCTCTGGAATAGTTTGCATGAATTGGCGGCCAAGATTCTGAAGGCCGGTGCTAATATCAATGAGAAGAATGCCGAGGGCTTGACACTGCTGCATCAAGCTGTTGAGAAACAAGACACGATCAGTGCTCTCTTCCTCATAGAGCATGAAGCAGACATTGAGGCCAAGTAAGTTATGTGCATTGTCGGCTATAGAAACAGTCATTTTGTCTAAGGGACATGCAAAAAGTGGCATTTATGAGCAGGAGGCCTTTATATACAGGTTAGTTAGTTATAATAACTTATTTCCATGTTTATGTCCAATTAATGTCCAAAAACATCTGTGATGGTCATGCGGTCAAAGCTGCCTCGACTGCCTGTTTATGACAGAAGTTAGTGTTAGTATGATAGAGGAAACCTGCTACCCCAAATTGATAAGTAGCAAGGGATCTTTTATATGCACTTTCCCAGTCTGCCCATCATTGTCATCTCATTACGTACGACTACGTTAACAGCTCTCATGCCAGGAAGATCCTGTCAATCACTGTCACATTGTCATCTCATTATGTACCTCTATTTTAACAGGTCTCCTGACAAGGAAACTCCGCTCCAACATGCTATTACTCGACACCTTCCCGTTATTGTTGATATTCTCTGCACAAAAGGAGCCGATTTGAACATTGTTAACCCGAGTAACAATTGCCCTCTTTGGCAAGCTCTGGACTCAGGACAAGAAGACATCGCACAGTCATTGGTTTGTGTATTTTATGATAGTTTGTTAACCTATTCTATAGTCCCATAAACTTAATGAAATCTGCCTGTTAATATATTATGAGTAGCTTCTTTGTATATTTTATGATAATTGTGAGCTATCTAGACCATTTACATACCAGTTGTACATTCTATCATCAGAGCTATCCTTTCTCATTACAGAAGTACCGGGTATGTAGCATGTAACTAGAAATGCAAGGCAACTAAATATTGCATGCTTTGACCTATGGTGTTATATTTTCTCAGGTGCATCATAAGTGTGATGTGAACTTGTGGTCACCCGGACCAGGTTGTTACCAGACATTATTACACAGAGCCATAGATGAAAACAACGAACATGTGGCCTGCTTCCTTATCAGGAGGTTTGTATCTTATTTCAATTGTCTACTGTATATTACACAGAAATGTTGAGTCCTTAAACCCATATACAATTTTTTCTCATATATTGTTTTTGCGCTGTATGTCAATTTTTTTGTTTTTGTTTGATACTTTTTCAGTGGTTGTGACAAAAACTGTCCAAGGAGAGAAGGCCCTGATTGTTCTAATGGTGAAGAATCCAGGTAAATATTAAATATTTAAACATATTTTTGTTATAATAATGTAAAGACAAAAAGTTTAAGCTGGGGCACATTTTTTATGAACAAAAATAAGAAAACATTTAAAGTTATATATTTAATAAATTAATATAATTCATGAAAATTGATGCACCATTTATGAAAAACACCTCTAGTGAATAACAAATATCAGTCCAATTCATAGTGCAGGTTGTCCGTGACATAACAAAGAGTTTCATGGAAGCGAATGCATATAATAGTGACAATTAGACCCAACTATGTATTAAATATTTGGCTGAAAGTGTGAAGTTTGCAGTGTTTGCTTTCTTTGAGAGATGGCCAGAGTCCGCTACACCTTGCCTGTGCCTGGGGACTGGAGATGTTGGTCCAGTGTCTGATGGAACACTCGGCAGACGTCAACTTACAGGTGAACAAAATAAATACAAAACTATTTCCCTTTTAGGGACCATCTAAAAAATGATGACACTTTTTCTATGCGAAAGAACAGTGTTCATATAGGATCCACCCCTTCCCTTTCATACGAAACAACAACTGATTAAAACTGTTGATTTTAAGACTTGAAAAAGCATTGACAGTTCATTGTCATGGTCAAAACGAAATAGGGGATTAGCATCCCTCAAACTAATCTTGACAGCAGGTAAAATACATGCATAAATGTATAGTTGAAGATTGTAATATTGTTAATAGAAGTGGTGTGATAGAGTTATGAAACAGAGTGTTCAGAGGGTTGTGTGTTGTAAATCCTACTAGAAAGACCCCCAATTAACATAGCTATATATATCAATGACATGTTTGTTTTAGGACACTGACGGAAAGACCCCTATACACATAGCTATAGAGAACCAACATGCTGTGATAATATCCCTCCTGCTATCACATCCAAACTTGAACTTGACACTGCGAGATAAGAACAGCTATACGCCGTTCGCCTGTGCTATGATGACACGGAACAACAAGGCAGCACAAGCAATCCTCAATCGGGAACAAACTGCGGCAGAACAGGTGAAACTAATGGATGTTGAAAAGATATTAACTTTTAGTGGTTGTATTTTCACTTTTAACAAGTTATAATATTGTATGCTTTATTTGGATTGAAAAAATGCATTCGTGTTATTTTAAAATGCATCAACTATCATTGAGAACACTGTTAATAACAGAAACTTCAGAGTTAATTAATAAAGGCAGTAGATGTATTTGTGTTGTGTGTTAGTAAAAAGTGTAAAGTTTTTGAAAGGTGATACATATATTATATATATTGATATTATATATATTGGCTACCAAAACAACAATTCCAGCTTCTAGATTGACAATGATCCATTAGTAGTTGTATACAATCTATCTAGATAAAGGTAGTTCATGTAATTTGCATATTTATGTCACGGAGAATTTTATGTGATTTACGTGTTGGGCTTATGTCATATATGTAACATGAAATAAATGCAATAACGTATGAACTTGGATAATTTTATTCTCTAGCAATATTATTAATAAAAACATTTCATACCTTTATACCAGGTCCTTATTTTATGTTTAAGGACTTTATCATTTTCATATACTTTCTGTTTCAGGTTGATGCGCGAGGCCGCAATTTCCTGCACACTGCCATCATGAAGGCCGACATTGAGAGTGTTCTGTTTCTAATCAGTGTTCACGCCAATCCGAACTCCAGGGTCCAGGACTCACAGCAGTTAGCTCCCCTTCATCTCGCGGTCCACGCCGGCTCGGAAATTATAGTCAGAAATCTGGTCTCGGATCTATTATTAACTTTTAATAATCCCAATTGGTTACCATATGTCCATTCGTGCATTTATCATTGTATGATTTTTCCATCCTTTCCCCATCAAGTTTTTCTTTCGTCACAATATCATTTTCTGTTCACAACAGGTGGGCTTATATCATATACTGCAAACACTTTTGTCAGATGTTTTGTCATAAACAATACAGACTGTTGATTAATCACAAATAGTTGTGTTTTCTAATTGTCACGGATTTCTATTATGTAGTCTTTTATCAGTGTTTCAGCATTATACTTGAATAGACAAAACAATGCTGATTTTGTAATATTAATGACAATTTTTAAATTGCCTTTATTAAAATAATATCTATGTATTGAGAGGGGCTCATTGCAGTTTGATGTGTTGGTAATTAATTAATCACCTATTACGCATTATAATGTTGTGTTTTTTTGTAGTTGTTAGCAGGAGCGAAGGTCAATGAAACTACTAAGTCTAAAGAGACGTGTTTGCACCTAGCAGCGGCAAATGATTTCTCCTCCATTTGTTCCGTGCTGATAGAAAACGGCATTGATTACGATGCTGTGGATGATGATCTCAACAATGGTTTGTATTCTATTTATGAGCGGGGTGTAGCTCAGTGCAAGAGTGTCCACTTGTGGTTCGATCGGTCGACAGATCGATCCTTCTTAGTGTACCTGTTTGTTTATTTCCCGTTCCAACCAGTGATCCATGACTGATCTATCATGATGTGTGCTATCCTGTCTGTGGGAGGGTGCACATAAAAGATCCCTTGCTTTTATTCGAAGTAGAATAGCACATGTGGCGCCAGTGGGTTTCAAGTGTCGATATAACCATGCGTTTGACATCCAATAACCTCTGATTAATAATCAATGTGTTAAAGTGGTTTCGTTAAAAAAAAAAAACTTTATCTATATTCTATGTAACAAAAGCTAAATCATAATTACCAATGTTTTCCCACCACAACCTGTGTTTCAATGTCATGCAGGCCTTTAACCAGGATTTTTTAAGACTTACATTTTCAAAATTTAGCCACAATATTATAATTTGTTTATAGTGATGTACAATAAATATACCAAAAATTATATTGTAAAGATGTTTGACAATTTTCCTGATAGCCTGTCTCTATGTGTGTTTGATAGCCTGTCTCTATGTGTGTAAAACATGCTACATGTTTGTGTATTCCAGCCATGCATGTAGCTGTTTATCATGGCAATCTTAACACGATAAAAGTACTTCTCACCGAATGCAGAATTAATGCTGAGATGGTGAATTCCAAGTAAGTTCATATATCAACAACTTTCATACATTATGCTTTGTTTCTAGTGTATTTTCATCTCAACAACTAATTTTCTGACCAATAGATATGTTGATAAAAGTTTTACATGGCTATGTTAGAGTTTAGTGGCCAGCCCACTCACTTGATGTGTGACAGCTCGCAGTGCACCAGAGGTACTGTCCTGTCTATTGGAAAAGTGAATATAGAAGTGTTTGACACAAATATAGTACAGGATAAAAGCAATTCAATTGATTATCATGAGTTTTGGTGTATCTTGAAAATGCTGTGTCACTAAATATAAACAGCTTCTTTCTAAGGTTCATATAGTGGATTCGACTATATGGAATTATACGATAAATACAATAGCTGTTTATCCCAATAAATTGATGAATTAATGTGTGTTGAAATACATTGAGGGTACTGTGTGTTGGTTTTTCTGAATATAAACTGCTTCTTCCAGAGGTCGGAATCCTCTTCACATCCTAGCAACCCATGGAAAAGATAATTCTGCAACTATATTTGATCTGTTCAAGGAAACCATGCCTGATTACCCAATAGACTGCCCAGACAACGATGGCAATTCTGGTTTGTCTATGTTTTATTCTACCATGACTTTTAAGAATACTTGATTCCGATTGGTTAGTTAGCATAATTTAGCGGTGTCTAATCTACGATAACATACCTGTGAAGGTGAATTGCCGCGCGTAGGAATAAACTTTTCATGCGTTGTCGGTAAACTAAAATCAAGTGGGAGAAAAATGTCGCCTGACGAAGGAAATATCCAACTGAAGAAACCAGGATGAATTTTGGTGTTGTAAACCATTATGATCTGTTTTTAAGATGAGTTCATGACAAAATGGTTTAATAAT
>JAUTCZ010057606.1:0-10216 GCA_032273805.1 Melanodrymia brightae | reverse complement strand
GTTGAAAACTTCTCCCTCTCAATGGTAGGAGGGAGAAGTCACTTCTCCCTATAAATCTGACCTAGCTTGAGGCCTGATTTACATCATTTAGTCCTGCAGTAATGATAAAAATTAACTGTAACCTATATTTACCAACTGTTTAATAGTTAGACACCTTAAAAAACAAATGCATTTTTTAGAGACTTAGATATGTTATTAACATTAGTTAAGTAGTTATTTTATTTTAGGTATCCAACTTGCAAGCAAGTGGTCCATGCTCAGCTATTTGTGATTGCCGAAGATCATATGCTACTGGTGATAAAGAAGTCCAGGTAATGCTTTTAGTTGAATTTATCTATTTTTTTGTAGATAGTACTTGGTGTTGTTGGTAGCTAAACTTGGGAAAATTGTTATCCATCTGTTTTTGTTTCTCTACTTTGTGCGAAGTATGTCTCAATAATATATTATATTTAATTATAGATCTTTTGTTATTAAGAAAAATATCAATACCGGTAACTTTAGTAATTTTACCATTTTGGAACAAGTATCCTGTCTGTGGGAAAATGCACATAATAGATCCCTTGCTGTTTTTCGAAGAAATGTAACCTATGTGGCGACAGTGTTTTCCTCTGTGACCAGGTGTTGATATAACCATGTTTTTGACATCCAGTAACTACCATTTAATAATCAATGTGTTCCAGTGGTGTCGTTAAACAAACAAACTTGTCTTGTCTTGTCTTTCAGTGTGCAAAGTATGGTGGGAGACACACAGTGACACTACTAACAGGAGACGGCGTTGGACCAGAGCTGCTCGGACACGTGCAGGACATTTTCAGGTGAATGTCTTTCAACATACCTAGTAATGGCATGTTAATATATATACAGTGAAACCCCTCTAAACCGGACCCTCAGTAAACTGGAATTCCCTCTAAGCCGAACATAATTCAAAGTCCCAAACAGCCTTATGTGCTGTATTTAAACCTCAGTAAACCGAACACCCCTCTAAACCGAACATTTTACTCGGTCCCAAATGTGTTCGGTTTAGAGGGGTTTCACTGTACAACCAAACCTGTGTTAAGCGGCCACCCAATGGAGAAGCGCAAAAAGTGGCTTCTTAAGACAATTATTTGGATATTTGTTACTCAATTTTTAAAATGTAAGCACAACATAGAAATGTCCTAATACAGGTTAGATTGTTCTAAATATTTATGATGGCCCTTTAAGATAGGGGATTGCTTAATAGATGCGAATGGTTAAGTAGATTTCATTGTATTCAGTTATCTCTACTCCATATATTTTATTCTTTTTGTAATTAAACAATACATTCATAATAGACTATAATGGAAAACAAACTCCTAGTTTATTGGTAAGTTGATTGAGCATCTCAAGTCAATTGGGCACCCATAAAAATACAAAGTGACATTCAGACAGACAGACAGATAGACTGAGAGACAGACATGGCCAGGCAGGAGAGGTAGGTAAATGTTTTGACCTATGGATCTTCTTAGATTTGGTTATCATGTTTTGTATGTATTGTTATACTTTTCAATTCATCTGTCTGTCTGTTCGTTGATGAAAATACTTTGTATAATCAAGTGCACATAAAAGATCCCTTGCTGTTATTCGAAGAAGAGTGGCCTATGTGGCGGCAGCGGTTTTTCCTTTGTGACTAAGTGTCAATATTAACCATGCATTTGACATCCAATAACGGCTAATTAATAATCAATGTGTTCCAGTGGTGTCATTAAACAAACAAACTTTATTTTTATCTGTTTCAGGTATGCTGGGGCTCCAATAGATTTTGAGAAAGTTGTAATTAATGCCAATACAAGGGACCCAGCTGACATGACGAATGCTCTACTGTCAGTTCGCAGAAATGGTGTCGCAATAAAAGGTGAACTTTAATCACATTTCAGGATTATACAACTGTAGTTGGTTTTGATATGACAGTTATCTACCTGTGTACTGTATAAAATCATAATGGCATGTACCAGTAACTACTTAGTAGACTGTAGGCAACAGTTAACAAAATAGCATAAAATGCATACTGTGGATATTTAAACACAACTCTTGTGGGGAAAAGAACGTGTTTGTTTAATCCCTTCTAGATTAAATACTATCAATCATGGCATTTCGCGTCAAACATTTTCACACTGCTGCATCTCCAGACAATAGGGCGACCTTACAATTTGTATTAACTATTCAGGTACCTGTCTTAGTGATCGATTCTCAAAAATGAAAAAAAGATGATCAAACATTGACACTTCTTTAAAGTTAGTAAAAACATACAAATGGCTGAAAAAGTATTAGTTATTCTTGAAGCCTTGTTATACAAAGCTTTTTTGAAATATGTATTTGGTTGCCCAAATACACATGCTATTAAAGCAGTAGTCTAGGAGCAAAGCCAGGTAGCGC
The DNA here is from genome assembly GCA_032273805.1 of Melanodrymia brightae. Lineage (NCBI taxonomy): Eukaryota > Metazoa > Mollusca > Gastropoda > Neomphalida > Peltospiridae > Melanodrymia > Melanodrymia brightae. The sequence goes on along the minus strand of JAUTCZ010057606.1, from coordinate 7,822 downwards.
CGGGCATGGGATTTATCCAACCCTGCTATAGCCATTATTATATGATGTGAGACAGCCATCTTCTGCTGATAGCATCTGGAAATGGTCAGTAGATCATTATAAGGTATCTAATGTACCATAATAGTTATTTTGTAATTCATTTTCTAAAGTCTATTTCAACTCCATTTTTCAGGCAATATTGAAACAAAGTTTGACGATCCAACATTTTCTTCAATGAATGTTGCTTTGAGGTAAATTGATATTTTTAGCATTAGGGACTGTGCATACATGTCAATGTGTTTCACAATCCAAACAAAGTTAGGATTGGGTTTGACCCCCTCACTTCCATTCTAATTCTAACATAAAACATTGATCAACTCTGGACCTATGTTTTTACATGAAAACTTAGCTTTTACCTCCTTCCCACCTTGTTCGGATTGTGACACTCGTTGATAGTTAGTGAAGATGGTTTGCTTTGGACCACTATGTGTGAGGAGCTAATTTAATGTGTACATACCAATGTTAAATAGATATTGTTGCCTCTTGTTATAATCCTAAAGTGTTTTAAGTTATTAAAACCAATGTTTGGATACATTCGTCAACTGAGATTATAGCAAGATATGAGTAACTGTGACCTGTTGTATTTGTGAGAGATGCCACAATGGGAAAGAGAGAATTCGCTGACAGATAAAGAGATCGGCTGTGTAAAGGAAGCTTCGTCTCCATTCTAAATGTGTACTGGAGCCGGTTCTGATATATGTACATAATAAGTAAATATTAGATTTCAATGCTGCAACATTCCAACATATTGCATCTATTTCAGGATCAATTTGAATTTGTATGCGAGTATTGTGTGGTGTAAATCGTTGCCAGGGGTGAAAACTAAACATGGTGACCTTGATATCATTCTAATACGGGAAAACACAGAAGGGGAATACACCAATCTTGAACATGAGGTAAGAACTGAGTAAATAACATTTTTATTTCACACTTAATCGTCAGCAGGGCTAGAAAAAATGGGCTACTACTCGCTAACATTCTGGTAGCTCAATACCACATTTAGGTAGCCCCAAAAGTTAAAAAATTATTATCAACTATGCACATTTCTATAAAGTTAGTATCAGAAATTCTTGTTATACAAAGCTTTATTGATATACATGTATTTATTTGGTAGCCCCCACTGGGCTATCTGCATATGCTAAAACAATAGCCCAGGAACAAAATCTGGTTTATCTATCTAACACCGACAGATTTTTTTAAGTTGTCATTCAGAAAATACAAACAAGGCTGCAATTTGTTTTGTTAATGAAGAAAAAAGTGCTTTTTATTGCATGCAGTCATAAACGTTGTGCAATTATTTGTCCAGTCATCATTATTTATAACTGATGCAGCGTTGTATGTTTATATTTGTTCCAGAATGTCCCAGGTGTGGTGGAGAGTTTGAAAATTATTACAAAGCCCAATTCAATGAGGATTGCCAAGTATGCTTTTGAATATGCCGTAAAGCACGGCCGCAAGAAGGTTACTGCCATACACAAGGCTAATATCATGTACGTTTTACTCTGTGTTATATAATCGTTAACCAACATAGACATAAACAGGCTTGTACAAACTGAATGCACAATATAAATTTCTTTTTTTTTACATGGACCATGTATTATCGATAAACAAAAAAACCATTGTTGTTAGGATTAATAGTCTAAGATTTATAATAGATTACTTCTCTTTTTTTTTTTTTTTCCCTATACGATCAGATGATATGCATCAATTAAATAGATCGTTATTTGGAGTTCACACAGGCTGTCCTGTAGTGTTTTGTTTAAGGCTCTTTACCTGTGCCCAGGTTTGCCTTATGTAATGAAGAATAGGGCAGCTTTGGATAGTAGATTTGAAAACCATTGTAAAACACATGTGCGTTTGATGTCATTACTTGCTGACTATTTGCAACTAATTTCAACCAATGAAAACTGTCTTACTTTCATTAATTAGTAGTAATTACAACTTATTGGTAATTTACATAAATTATGGGGCAGATTATTACAACTACTACATTGTATTTATGACATTCCTTCGCTAAACTTCATAGTCAAATATTACATTTTGCTTTAAACAGGAAGCTGGCTGATGGTCTGTTTCTAGAATGCTGCCGAGCCGTGTCTAAGGATTATCCTAATATTGAATTCTCAGACATGATCATTGATAATGCAAGCATGCAGGTAGGTTTATAGGACACGAATATAAACTAAATACTTATACAGTGTATATGTTAATTTCTTATTATTTTTCGTTGAATAAATTAATTAGGATTTTTTTCCGTCATTATAATGACTTCCTTGTTACTTCCCTTTTCTGTTTCCTTTCACTTTTTCTTCCTAGTGCAATTTTTTAAACTTCCATTTGTCAGCCTTCTTCCTTGTGCATGTCTAATAGAACCCATCAAAATCTTCCCTCAGTATTTTGTTTTACCAACTTGAGAAAAGATGTTTAAAAAATGATAGATTATTATACTCTTTGACAGATGGTTTCTAGGCCCCAGCAGTTTGATGTCCTAGTGATGCCAAACCTGTATGGAAATATTCTGAGCAACATAGGAGCTGGACTAGTTGGTGGAGCTGGTATGGTTCCTGGTATGAATGTTGGTGATGACTATGCTGTTTTTGAACTGGTAAGAACATTTTTGCTATTTCCAAGTTTGTTATCGCTTTTCTCCTCAGTTGAACCAAACCAAAATGTTGTACAAAAGCACTACAAAACTCGTCAAACAGAGTATAGATCAAGCTCAGTGGCCAGAGTGGTTTTTTTTTAATGTGGGTTAGGTTGAATGATCCAAATTTAACCTCAATAAACACATTAGAACCATTGGGTGTTTTTTATTTCAAAAAGTATGTCCTATCCTGTCTGTCGGAAAGTGTATGCTAATTGAAAGAAAGAAAGTCTGTTAGCCTGTGTGGAGGGAGTGGGCATTCTTGAAGACCCTGTGTTGAAATCACTGTGCATTGAATTCCAATAGCATTAATCAATGTGAACTAGTGACATTCTATTTAAGTTGTTAAACAAACCAACTTTACCGTTAGTGTATTATCCTACATTGCTGTTTCCAGGGCACACGAAACTCTGGCAGATCACTAGAAGGCAAGAACGAGGCCAATCCTGTAGGAATGGTGTTGGCAAGTTGTGATATGCTAAACTATCTTGGGTATGTTTTATATAAATTTGTATTCACTTCATAATCTTGTTTGTCACACCAAAATGACTGGTCCCGTTTAAAGATCTATTTTGGATTTTAGAATCAATTACGGATATTTGGTCTGGAAGCTTTTATTTAGTTATAGTAAGACATTGATAGAAAACAGTGTTATTTCATTGGTAATTGCTGTGATTATATCATAGTTCAAACTGTACCTTAAATATGTCCAAAACATCTTAAAAGATGTAGTATTGAGATGAAATACTTTCATGTGAATTTTTAATGTCTCAATTGCATAAAATTGAACACCCCTGGTCCTATACATCAGTGTGACTATTGTTAGTATGGTATGTGCACTACACAGACAGTGCATTATATTTCTTAATTGAAGGATACTGATCAAATTGCTATTTGTTTTGTAGACATCACAGAGTGGCCACCGTGATACGTGAATCTACAATGAATGTTCTTTCTGATGAAAAGGTAAGAACATTGTTATATTTTATTTAAATAGTTCACTATGATCGGGTGTTATAAAAATAATAACCTTCACTGGAACCTTGTTTTAACCGGAAAGTAATGTGATGAGTTATCTCTCTTGTATCAAGAACACAAATGTTAAAGCTTTCTATTCTTTTTTCTGTTAGAATCAAGGAAATCAATTGACATATTTAACATCAGTGTGTTACAAAACATTCAGTAATAATAAATGACTTATTGAACTTTTTGAGACAAAAGATTTATTCAATTTGTCATGTGTGTATGTACCTAATCAATATCTTTTGAAAAGAACTTTTATCCATATATATTGTTACAAATATTTGCTCTGTTGGCAGTTGTTATTTTTTATATCATTTCTTATGTTATAACATATTCATATTTATTGCTTGTTTGTACCTTCAGACTCGCACAGTTGACATTGGTGGTCATGCAAGCACGTCAGACGTAACTCGAGCAATTATTGATGATCTGAAAGCCAAGACACGGTCATGGTAACGTGACTTTACATTGGCTATAGTGTGCATATCAGTGTGTGTCATTATTGTGTATTCTTTATCCACATCAATTAGGCTATGTCATTCAGTGCTATTATTATTATACTTGACTAGTTTGCACTTTACAATGTAATGTCTGTTTGTTTGTCTGTCTGTCTGAGGTGGGTATGGTTAAAGGTTTGATGCTCCTCAGTAGAGAGCAGTTGGGGTTTTCTCATTCCAACCACTTGACTAGTTTGCACTTTACAAAGTCGTCTTACAATGTAAAGTCTGTTTGTTTGTCTGTCTGAGGTGGGTATGGTTAAAGGTTTGATGCTCCTCAGTAGAGCAGTTGGGGTTTTCTCATTCCAACCAGTTTGGAAGGGAAAGAGTGTCAAAGGCAGTGGTATGAGCTATCTTGTCTGTGTGAAAGTACATATAAAAAGGTCTAATGTTTCATTAACAGTAACCTATACATGGTGACATAAGATTTCTTCTGGGACCATGTATCGAAAGAACTATGTGTTTGATATCCAGTAGCTGCTGCTGTCATGAAATTAACTAGCTTTATATCATTTTTCTCACGTACTTCTTTTACAGTTGCAGTAATATACATATAATTATTGTTTATCAGCTGTTATCTAGGTGCTGAAATATGTTTGTTATACCCCCGCTTCAATGAAATCGTGGTATATAGTGTTTGCCTTGTCATACTAATATAAAAATATATATTACATGTGACTGTACAGACAGAAATATACGGTCCAGTTTTAACAACAGAGCAAAGCAACCTGATATCAATATACCAATTTATATTATATGTTATAATATTTACATTTTTAATAAAATGGAAATATCTTGTAATCTAACATGATCTCATTTCTCGAGTACATGTATATGTTTTGTTACAATTCTTCCTTTTGTTGACCTTAGTGTACTTATCCACCAATGGTTCATGCACCCGTCCCCATCCCCTCCCATCACCATTTTGGTCATCTACCAAGTACAAAAACACAGTTTCAGGGCTGTGACCAGTGCAGCAGACAATTCTTATCAAAAATCCTTTTATATATTTGTTGGCACCAACATTCTTATTAAGTTCTTCTATTTTCATTGTTCATCTTCGACCAATGTTTATCTTATGTGGGTGTGTTTATGGCAACTCATGGTTAATGTGGTATCATTTTCATCTAAACATTTCTCATTGTCGTCAATCAAATGAATTTGTTCATAGATCCAGGTCATTCATCAAATAGCCATATGTAGTTGATGGTGTTTTTTTTTTTATTTCTTCCCAAATCTCAACCCTTGCTCAAATTTGTTTTTATTTGTAAAGAAAGTAGATTTTAAATAACTAAAAGATAAAGTTTGTTTGTTTAACAATGCCTCTGGAACACAAATATCATGGTGTGTGCTATCCTGTATGTGGAAAAGTGCACATAAAAGATCATTTGCTCTCATTTGAAGAAGAATAGCCTACATGTATGTGGCAGCAGCAGGTTTTCCTCTGACCAAATGTCGATATAACCTTGCATTTGATATCCAGTAACAGCTAATTAATAATCAATGTGTTCCAGATGTGTCGTTAAACAAACTTTTATCTGTTATGTTTATAACGGGTAGTCTTAGAACTAGTGTGGTCTTTAAGTAGGGTTTCACTATACCATATCAACCACTATAAATATTAATTATAATATCTTTAACCTCAGATTACTACATCAATGACAATGAATCAAAAATGAAAAATAATGAAAATTAATTTGTGGAAAAAAGTTGTCATATTTTTTAACAAATTAGATTTTATCTACGAGCTCCAGTTAACAGTTTCTTTAGAGCAAACTTAAATAAATCTTTACAAGATCTATAATCACTTTATTAAAACCATGCGATTCACTTGAATAAAGTATAAAGCGTTAAGTTGGTGTTATTTCTAAAGGTATGCACGCACTGGGTTACTTGCTGCTAGAGTGTGACTATGACCTGTACAGGAATTGTTCTCCGTACATTGTTCTCCTAGCTCCGTGTCTCCACAGGGATTAGCTCTGGTTGCAGCATAATCCGACATGCTTTAGACATCAATCACGCATCAGTAAGTGCATCAGTAATGAGAACTGCTGTCGGAGATAGGTTAATCCTGCAAGTTAGTTTCAGATTTCCTTGTTTAGAAGCAGTTCTTTTTTTTTTATGCATACACTGTTATTATGTTCATTAGAAAGCAATTAATGTATCATAAAAAAGCATTTAAACAAAATAAAAATACAACCACATAGTTATATTTAGGTTATAAGTACTAAATTCAAAATAGTACTAGCAAATTTTGAGCCAACAAATATGTCTGCTAAATACTGTACTAAATTAGATGATTTGATTTGTATGAAAGGCAAAATGACCCGTTAAGACAGTGGCTAATTATGAGAGGTGGCCTCTACCAGGTTATTACAAAATACTCTAGTCTATCAAAGGCTGTGGTGTGTGCTATCCTTTCTGTGGCAAAGTGCACCTAAACGATCCCTTGCTGTTATTTGAAGAAGCATAGCCTATGAGGTACCAACAGGTTTCCTGTGTGATCAAGTGTCAATATAACTCTGCATTTGTCTTTTTTCGAGACATTTCTTAAGTGGTAGTCATTGTGATTGGCTATAGATCTGCTTAAAGATCTGAAGAAGTTACATGTGCATCTGATATGATGCAATCATCTTAGTTGTTATGATGTGTGTAGTTTTTCATGATTTGTTAATAATTATATTATATTGATGAAAACATTTCAGTTTAATTAGTTTGTCCTGTTGTTGGTAAATCCTGTAAAGTAATTTGATGTAGTTTGTTTATTGTCATTCATTGTTCACAAGTGGAATTTTCTTTGTACTCTTGCCTTTGGCCATATCATAGTATATGATATTATTTATTATTTATGTTATGTTATGTATATATTATTTGGACTGTTTGGTGATGCTAGATTGCTAACTATGTCTACTCTAAGACTGTTTAAGACTGTAAATGATTATATTACTCTGTACATACAGCAATAATATTTTGATTACTACTGTCTAAATAGTGTACATGTTGCCTGTTGTATAACATTATTATTATTATTATTGTGTATTATTTTTATATCTATACATATTATGTATAGATTGTTCATGTATATTTATATTTTTACTTCTTTATTATTATTACAATTGATGTATACCGGTACATGTACAGTGTATATATATTTTCCTTCTTAATGTCAACTCAACAATGGAATGCATTTATAATTATGTATCTTAATTTGCTCTAAGTGTTTTTTAATGGTTAATGCAATAAAGTAGTATTATTATTATTATTATTATTATTAAGGAATAGATATTGTTCTATTGCATGTATTAATTCTTAACAGATTAGATAGCTAAAGCTTTAAACTACATGCTGCAAATGGTATACAAATTACAAAATATTGATACCTTTACTATCTGTTTGAATTATTTTAGGATTGAGTGATGCTGGTGAGTTGAATGCAAGTTTTCTTTCGGTTTTGTTTAATATTTTCACTTTTTCGTTGTAATATAAATCACAAAACCAATGATATAACCAAATCTGTATATATGCACAAGGTAATATAACAAATTATTACGCATACGTGAGAGATAGTGGAGTTTAATAACAATATCGTACGTCACATTGTGAGATACGATTTTCCTTG
>JAUTCZ010057605.1:0-18520 GCA_032273805.1 Melanodrymia brightae | reverse complement strand
ATAACAATAGTTTTCATGACACAAGAGTGGATTTACATTTATTAATGGATTTATAGAAATATGTTATACATTGTTTTGTACGTATTATTAAGAAATGTATGAAGTTCCCACAGACAGGATGGCACAAACCAATACCTTTGTCATACGAGTTTTGGAACACTCGTCGGTGTAAATGATAGTACACCTCCCAATTGAGCCTTGTGAAACAATCTCTGGGTTGGCCTACTGCGATTTATTAATGCATGCCTCGATTGGGATTCGAACCCAGCTATCTACAAGCCTTAAACCTCATACGTTAACAACTGAAGAATGTATAGTAAAATGTAATTTTGTGTAATTTATTGTTAAAATTATATCTAAAACGATTTTAGAAAAATAACTTTCACTTTATTATTACTTATAACTTGGCGGCCATCTTGGTATTTCATATCATATGCATATATATTTTGTTCATGTTGCTTATTTGATATGCTTTAACAGTTTCCCATATATATAACCCCAATTAATGCCATTAATAACACTTGGATTACATTTTTATCATTTTTATTACAAAATTGGCGGCCATTTTGTTTTAGGCCATTTTGAACCATAAAAACTCATTTCTCAGATGCCCAGCATGTTGTTTTGGATTCAACGACCCACAATTAAGTTTAAAATCTATTCTTGACCAAATCACCCCAAAATACCTGCGCATGTCACATTTGGGGGTAAATGGGACCTGACTATTAGGATATATATGTTTCTAAGGCCGCCATATTTGATTTATGCTAATTAGAACATTCCAGGTGGTCCGATTTTGTCCTATTTTGGATATGTTACTTAGGGTAACCCCCTGAATGATATAAAACAATAAAAGCTTCTGTTGCAATTTGTCCGGGGTAAAACCGTATATTTACTGAACTATTGTACTTAACATTACTAACAACTACTGATACCTCCTACCCTACCCCAGGAGTACTATCTGCATAATCTGTGTTGACTATGGAATTGGTTATTTCCACTTTATTTGATTACCCGGTACAATTATTCACAAGGCGAGACAATCTAGTGTTGAATTGTTCTGCATACTTAGACTTAATTTTTGGTATTTGTTAGCCTTGTAAGTAAGCAATGATTAAAATTAGATACAAAATTATGTTCAACATTAAATAACTCTCATAGAATGTTATTCATTATATTTTTTTATTACCCACAGCGGGAAGATGTGGGATATTTTATTTTGTGTAACCTCCATAGGCTGGTCCCTTGAAGCACCTGTCTCAGCAGGGTTGGATAAATCCCATGCCTGGAAGCCTGGGGCTGCAAGAGTTTGCTCATGGGCTACTCATTTTGCATGTGCAGGTAGCCCAAAATAAATATATCAATAAAACTTTGTATAAAAAGTGTTTCTGACAAGTGATACTTTTTGAGCCACTGATACTGACTTTGTAGAAATGGATATTGGATGAATGTTTTTTTCGCTTTTGGGGCTACCAGAATTTCAATGTGTGGTAGGCCATTAAAAAGTTAATTTTTTCCGACCCTGCTGTCACCATTTTTACTGTGGAAAGAAAATTTTGCTTGAACATCATAACATAATGGAACACAATCAATTTAGAAATTGAGTAGTCACTAATACTGAAATTGCATTTAGGCAATTGCTGAAAGCTCCTGATGTTGCATCATCGCATATAGATAGATCTTTGTGGTGAATGTAAAATTGAGTGAGTTTCTGCTATGTAGTACACTGTATATGTAGGGTGACACCATGCTTCAATGTCTTAATAATTAAGTCAAATAATGACTGTGTAATAAATACACTAACCTACTCGATACTCTGAATTATAAATTATTTCTTTCTCGTGAAATTAATATTTTCAGTTTCGCTAAAGTTTTTGACTGAAAACATTAATTTCACTTGTGAAAGATAATCTGTAATTCCTTGTAACTTGTAAGTTATTGTCTATACTCTATATAATCAGACGACTACCTTTTGAAAGGTATTTATAGGTGCCTATTCTTGAATATATCATTAAAATTGTATGCAAACTACTGTTATGTGACACAGTTTTTAAAATTCACTTCTTTGTTCAAATTGAACAAGTCCAACCTTCTAGTTAGTTTTTGAACTTTAAAAGAAGAGGCATTTTAAGATATTAAAATAATGACCTACATTTTCAAAAGTTTGTGTATCGTAAGGCAGTTTAACATTGTTTCAATGTACAAGTACCTGAGCCTACCTGTACTAGCATTTAGTGTACACTCTCGAGTTTTAAGATGGATGCCACCAATTGTGAGCATATAATGCTGTTTATAGCATATTTCTGGCTAATAGACATTTTTTAAATTAAAATTAACATTACTAATATTTAAATTGCTTACAATATCAATATATGTAATGTATATTCATAGAATTCCATAGATTTTTTTTATTTACAATGATATAGTACAATGCAAATTATTTTAGACAAAAGTACCCATCAACATACTACAATAATTTGGATGACCAGAAAAAACAGGATATACATATATTGTAAGCAATAAGATGTACGTTAATGTTAATAATAATAAATGCTATATTAATTACAAATAGCATAGATATGTATTCAATATGGTCGCATCCATTTTCAAACTCGTGAGTGTACCTTTACCAAATTAAATAAAAAATTTGAACTTGCATTAATCTGTCATGCAAATTTATTTACAATTTTACTGTACATTATGTTTTTTGGTATTCTTATTGGCAGTGTACACATTTTGAAAATCTGTAATTTTTCTTACTTATTTTTTATTAGTTAGTCTATTCATGAGTCCCATTGACCCATTCCTAATACATGTACTAGTATCTTAATCTGACTCTTTCATAATACAGTAGCATCTTTTATATGTATGCATTTACTCTTTAAAACATGTATGCATTTACTCTTTAAAACATTGTTGCTATATTATACTAATAGTATGTTCATTACAATAACTATTATTACAAATTGTTAACATTTAATCAATTTTTTAAGATCATTTTGTGGATAAACATTGTTTTGCATTTTAGTATTTTGTATATTATATACTGGAGTGTGGGGCAAATTATTCATTTGCAGCACAAATTTTAAGCGTGAGCTTTTGTAAATCTAGATTATAGATTTGAATTTTGATGTGAGGTTCCATGGAATGTTGACTAAACAAAATCCACGTGCAAGTTTGATAAAGTGCCTGTTTACAAAACGTTTGTTTGGGCAGATGATTGTCTAGACTTGTCCACCAACTTGGGCACTTTAAAATTACTGTGCTTTACATAGTGGTTAGGAGAAACATATTGATATTAGGCCTTGCATGGTTTTATGGTTTAAACAATATTTATTGCCAATTAAACCTTGGTTTGGGATTGGACAACAGGCAAGTGCCTATATTAAGGCCTTGCATACATCAATTGCTTAACAAGTGTGAAAACCGGTAGATAGAACGCTATCTTTCCTGCTATTCTGTCTGGCATTTAAAATAGCCATTGCAGCTAATTGAAAAGAGTAGCCTATATGGTAGCATCAGCATTCTTGTGAGACCATGTGTTGAAATCACTGTTTCACATCCAATAGCTGATCATTAATTAATTGATATGCTTCAGTTGCTTTGTTAAACGATATCATCCCCAGTTATATCCGTCAGTTCAATTTCCCTTGTACTCCAACCCATCCCCTACCTTGAACTATATCCCCTTCAGTACTTTTTCCCCACTAATCATTTCCCTTCCAGTAGTCGGTAATTATCCATTAGGTCACCTCCACCCTTCTACAGTATTATTGTTATTCCATTAATTTAATCTGGTTAATCCAATCAATGCCTTTCAACAGAATGTTAACATTTGAGAAGCCATGTTGTTTAAAGTTAACAGAAGGATACCACTGTATGATGGCTGCAAATGTGGTGTCATAGAACAAGCAGTGAACGAACAAGTGGTTAACGCATCATGTTTAAGACTGGTAGGTACTGGGTTCGAATCCCATTCGTGGCATATGTAGTTATTAATCCCAGTACTGGCTCCAACCCAGAGCGAGTGCTCCACAAGGCTCAATGGGTACATTACACCTAACCAGCCACAACTGATTTATAAATGGCTGTGGTATGTACTGTCCTGTAGATGGGGAAAGTGCATATAACCTCTTGCTACTTAAATATGAGTATGGGGTTTCCTCTCTCATACTAACACTAACTTCTGTCCTGTACAGGCAGTCAAGGCAGCTGGGCTGCATGACCATAACAGACGTGCCTCAACCTTAATTGGATGTAGGCACGTAAATAAGTTATAACTAACTAACTTCCTCTCTCATACTAACACTAACTTCTGTCCTGGACAGACAGTCGAGGCAGCTGGACTGCCTAACCATGACAGACGTGCCTCAACCTTAATTGGATATAGGCACGTAAATAAGTAATAAGCAGTGGCCAAGTTGACCATGACAACGACTGTCGCCGACAAAGCTCTACCCACACAGCGCCGTCTCTATAGGGATGTGACAGCCAGATTAGAGAGTGTGTGATCAATGGCTATCAAAATAGAACCCGTATGGATTGGATTACCTGGCAGACATTGCGTATAACTTCCACAAGTAAAGATGAACATTTATGTACTGAACAATAGAGCGTTTTATCTCAGAATTGTACATTAATAAATCTATTTTTTAATTCTATTGATAAAGAGATAAAGTTGCTTTGTTTAATGATACCACTGAAGTACATTGATTAATAATCAGAAGCTATTGGATAACACACGGTTATATCGATATATTATGGTCCCGGAAGTAATCCGCTGCTATCACATCTAGGCTACTCTTAGTGAATAACATCAAAATATTCCTGTTTACTTTCCTACAGATAGGATGACACGCACCACTGCCTTAGATAAACTAGTGGTGAATCACTGGTTGGAATGGGAAATACCCCCAATGGGTCTACTGAGATGCATTGATCCTATGACCTCTTGAACCTCAGGCAGGCACTCTTGCACTGAGCAATGTCCCCCTCCTAATACTGTTGAAGAGAGTTGATTGGATTAATGCGATCACAATAGTACTGGAGTAGGTAGGGGCGGGGAATACCGGGGGGGGGGGGCTGGGGTAAGTACCGTGAGGGAGGGATGATTGAGGATAAGTACTGAGTGGAGGTTATTGTCTAGGGGATAGTACAGTGGAGGGGAGGGGGAACTGACTGAAGTTTATTTAATAAGGAGGAAATGCCCTAGAACTTTGTTAAACAAACCAACTTTATATTTTTATCATTCCTGCTTTCATTTTATATGATTAAGGCACTGTGGTAATTGATGGTCTTTGTCAATGTTACGCATTACCACAAACACCTATCTGTTCAATTCCCAGTCATTAGTACGGCGGCTAACTGAAAAGTCGTGCATTTGATGATACAAGCTTGAAATTTGGCTCATATACTGGCACATAATGAAACAAATGGCTGTATCCATAAAATGAGATGTTACCTACACATCTTTGCCTTACTATAAAACAAAACCAATAAAATTATGCGAATGATTTGGAATATGATTATTAATTAGGTATGTAAGCTTCAGTTCCTATGGATTTATGTTCCAGACAGCAACAGCATGAGTAATTTTGTCCTTCACATACTTTATGGTATTAACTGAATAAGCGATATAAATGATCTGATGTTGATATCAAATTATTGGCTTGAACGCTGTATTGCATTAGCTGTTTCAAGTCCAATGTTGACACATATAACGTTATATGACCATAAATGAATTTTAACATGCTATTTTATCACCTAAAATTATTTAGCATGCTAAAAATATAATTTATTAACATCAGCATAAAACAAAACAACAAATGCTACATTTTTTGACGTTTTATGCGATAAATGTCGGCCATCTTGGATTTTTAGGTGCTAATATATACTGACGCCCAAAAGAAACTATAGCAAGAAAAAATATTTAAATTCCTTTGTTATTTGTTTTTCGTCTAATATGGAATGAAATTTTGTTCCCAACATGCCAAAACACCACTCTCATGAATATAATATATCTTTTTAACATGCAACATGTTTTGGTTTTTCTTCAGTAGTCTCTCATAGTCTTGGCATAGTTTCTTTTGGGCGTCAGTATATTTTTTCTATTAAGGTGTCCGTTAAGGTACTATGTGATAAGTGTCATGCTTGTATCATCAAATGCACAATTCCATACAAATATGGCTGTTAGCCGCTCTACTATCATTGTATCTTCATATATAGAAGGGTTCAACAATAATACATCACATTCTTTCTTCTTTATCTTTCTCTTCTCAAACAAATTCATGTTACACCAGCGGTTTTCCTAGATGCCGATTTTGGGCGTTTCCCCCATGTACATGATACCAACAATTCCCAATTTGATGTACATATAGTCTTGTCTGTGGGAAAGTGCATATAAAAGATCACTTGCTACTCATTAAAAGTCGCAGGTTTCCTCTACCATACTAACACTAACTTCTGTCTTGGACAGCAGTCAAGGCAACTGACGGACATGCTTGAATCTTAATTGGAATGTATTTGATTTTTTAAGTAGTCCCTGTTTTAAAACACTACTTTTCCCTAAAGTTTTACCAACTTGACTTGTATTGCGGCGACTTTGTTTTAAAACTACCGGGTATAATCATTATTATTTTGCCATAAACGAGCAATCCGAAAGTGGCCTGTTCAGTTCGTGCCTTAGTTGACCAGTGTCTGCTTTATTTGTTTACCTTTCTTTCTCTTCTGGTAATAGACGTCAGGACAGACATGCATTTCAGTCTCTGAATGTTATTCTGATGGTTGTTGTTGGAATGCAGTCAGTATAGTATGACTGAACATAGTTATTAATGAATAACTGTATGTCTAACCATGAAACTATGTGCCTGTGTCAATATTTCCTCTACTCGGGATGCATAGAAACGAAAATAACTTCTGTTAGCATTGCTCAATTGAATCAAAGCTGGATATGTTAAGCCTAAGCAACGGTATTTTGGTACCAATTAAGATAGGACACACAATGTCTGTGTGAATTCGTAATACCAATGGTTATTTGCAGGATGCATTGCTCGATTGAATGAAAACTGGATATGTTAATCCTAAGCAGTGGTATTTTGGTACCAATTAAAAAAGGATACAACAATGTCTGTGTGTTTGAACTCTGAATACCAATGGTTATTTACAGGAAGTTGAACATGATGAAAGTTGTAAGAAAATTGATCTAATGGTATCGTCTGTGATCCTAGGTCTTGCTGATCTTAGAATACGGTCTATGATCTTGTTGCTATGTTTCAAATCCATTCATAAATTCAATACACCGGTGAAAATGTCCTGTACATCTGAAGTGATTATTTTGGATTATGGGTCATTTTCTCAATGGATGTCGAATTGACCTTTTATGTCTCCCCTCCCCCTTTTACTTCTTTACTAATACCCCTCCACTACACAGATACTTGACACACATTTATTTTTCATTTTTGTATGGATTTTTTTCTATACTATATAATAATATTAATACTATTATAGTATAGAAAAACATACACAATTTTTTTTAAAGTGCCTGTGCTCCACTGTATACGATATCAAAATTCAAAGATGTACTTAATATAGACAAACTCTCTTTATGGAATTTGCTTTTCATAGGTCTACATTTCATTGGTTTAATGTCTGGATTTAACTCACTTTTGTGACGTCACAGTAAAGGTATTTTTTTCCTTTCAATATCTGTGTAATTAAACATATTTAGTTGAATTTCCTTTAAAAATTAATTTATTGAATTATATTTTAAACTATCATAGTTTCCAATTTAAAAATATCCATCTATAATAGGTGTCACCAATATGCACTCCTCACTCTGTTATCATTTAATATAATATAATACATGTATATGCTTCTTGATGTTCAAAATAGGAACTACTCTGTGGTTAGTTACTTATAACTTATTTACGTGCTTATATCCAATTAAGATTCAAGCACGTCTGTCATTGTCACGCAGTCCAGCTCCCTCGACTGTCTGTCCAGGACAGAAGTTAGTATTAGTGTTATAGAGGAAACCCGCTTCTCTTGATGAGTAGCAAAGGATCTTTTATATGCACTTTCCCAGTCAGGACTGTACATACCACGGTCTTTCTTAAACCAGTTGTGGGTATACTGGTCAATTCTGTGATGGCGAAGACGAGAAGAAGTACACTTTCTCTCTGCTTGCAACTATTGTGAAGTACATGAATTAGTAAGTGAGACTACCATTGCATGTAGCTGCTGTATAAACAGAATACTATCTCAATATCTAGGCTGAGCACTCACTTGAAACAACTCCGTTGGTGGTAATAACAGATAGATTACAGATTGATTATTTTTCGGTGGTTTGATTAAAAGGATAATGGATAGAAGCATGTCAACAAATGAAAAAGACAGTTTGTTTAACGACACCAGTGGAACACATTGATTATTAATCTGCTGTTATTGGATGTCAAATGCAAGGATATATCGACATTTGGTCATAAATGAAACTTTCTGCCACCATATATGCTACTATTACAGAATAACAGCAAGCGATCTTTTATGTGCACTTAACCACAGACAGGATGGACCAGTCGTGGAGCATAAATTCGACCAAGAAATAAATCAATGGGTCCACTGAGGAGGATCTATCCTTTGACCTATCCAAACTCGTGTAGACACATTTGTTATGCACTACATGTGTACGTCCTTCTCTGGTTTGATTAAAATTACAATGGGTAGAGGCGTGTCACTTGTCGACATACATTCTTGCTTAGTCCTCCGCACGTTTGGAATATTTTACGACTCTGTTACATCTATTCTGTAACCACAGGCACTTGATGTGCACCAGTTGGATCAACATATTGGAAAAATTAAATTCCTACAATTGTTTTTTGTCAGCACACCGAATATGAAGTAACGTAAACAAAAAAATTGTTTACAATTTTTTTTATTTTTTGTCGTTTCAAAATATACCCCTATTAAGTCTATAATATTATTGTGGTTATAATCGGCGTGTTTAAAACAAAATTGTAGAAATTTAATTTTCCCAATATGTTGACCCAACTGGTGTACATATATCAGTGCCTGGGCTGTAACTAAGGCCCTATTTAAATACTAGTATTCAAATTTAGTTACATTACATAAAACCAAGAGATCATTGTGTGGAAGAGTATAGCAGAACATGTTGAGTCTAATTGTGGAATGTCATTCTATTTAATACAATTTTCTAGTCCCTATTACTATTAGTATACATAGATGCATTTTTGACTCAGTTACAGCTTATATATCACTCGATTGAAAACCAGAAAACGTGCTGATTAAATGTTTGTTTTTGTGCAGTAATTGGAAATTTTAGTAAACACTATATAACAAAATTGTTCTTTCTGTAGTTATTATTGGTGCGTAATAATAATACTGTTTACTTGAGTAACAGAGTACATCGTTACTATATTTTTTGTTACAAAAATGACAAAATGTGCATAATTAAGCTCAACTTGATATTCAAATCTACTTGAATGTTGATTACCTTCATTATTAAAGAAAGAAAATGACGTGTTATTAGTGTTTATTTGTCCATAAGTTCTCCTTATTGGGAAAAGTTTGTTTATTTTAAACGTGCTTTGTGTTTGTATGTTGACTCGATATTGTTTCTTAATTCGGGTGTGTAAGTATTGATCTAGTTCAATTGTTGTTTTTGTTGATGTGAAGTTCTTTAAAATGTAGATGTCTGGTTGAGTAATCCAGACGGAGTTCAGGGGCGGCGCAGACGGCACGGCTATGTCGTAACACTTTATTCAGTGCCGAAGCTAATTGTCTAATATAAATATTGTAAATTAATTACGAGAAACAGCTTGGAAACATTGAGAATAGCACAAGAAACACTTTTTTACTCGTAGAATGCGGCAAATTGCATTTCAGAACATCCAATTTTCGAAACTTTCCGGGGAATCTTGCCCCCGGACAACCTTAGACACTCGATCTCAATCAGTCTCTTAGGAAGTTGGTAGTTCTCACTAAACCATCAATGTATAGTATCTTTGAAACCTCGGGTCGTACCACTATTTTTAACACCGCCGTCCCTGTAGTTGAACCCATTTACAAAAGAAGCCCTTATCGATGAATTAATTAATGAGGAATATTTGTGAATGTTTTTCATTAAGTTTATCATGTGTAATTGCCAAAGCAGGTAGTCCATTCTTGATTGTTTGCAGAATTATAGTTAATAAGGTGCTTGGTATTGCATTTGCTTGATCCTGTAATATATTGCATTGTATGGACGTTATGACATTTTACAACCCAATACATTCAAGCCAAATATCCGAAGAAACCGATGCATGGTTTTTGCATAGTTCTTCCTCGGACAACACACTATGCTCAGATAACTCACTGTAATAATGTAGCACTATTTGACAAACTATTTTCCTTTAGTTCCAACTATGTTGGGTAAAATAATGGAAGGCGATCTGCTATCGTATTATTATTGAAAATATAAGATCATCAATATAGTGGAAAGAGAAATTGAACTTCTTAGCTAGATCCCTTTGTTTCGATTGTTCTAGGTTAGTTAAAAATTCTGATTCATGTGCATAGTGTGATCAAATCGGTTAACATTGGAGCACACTATGTGTTGTTAATCAGGAAGTCCAGGCAGTGACCAGCATTTGGCATATGCTTTTCTCATTAACCTTTTGTATAGACTCCCCTTTTGTTCTTCACAATCCAGATCCGCGGAAGATACTAGCAGATACTATAAAACGCATTCGGTCTGCTCATTTGAAATGGCATATTGTAATGAGGAAGACATTATTGAAAGGTAAATACTCTTAAATGCGTTCTGGGGGCAACCTAGCTGCTCCATTAAAATGTTTACATACAATAAAAATGGGCATGATTGAAAAGTGGATCTATATTTTGGGATATTCTGGTTGAAAGGGCAATTAAAGTGAAATATGGCATTACTGAAAAACGTGTTTTGTGACATTCTGGCTGCTCGTTTGGAAGTGGCAATATTGACACGTAGATGCTCAAAACGTGTTCTGCATGGGGGTCATTCTGGCCGATCGTTTGAAAGGGCCCCTACATTAAAATGTGGCATTGAAAATCAGATACACTAAAATTCTTTGTGTTGTTTCTGGCTGCTCGTTTAAAAGAGCATATAGCAATGCAAAGGAGGCATTATTGAAAAGCATATGCTCTAAAATGCTTTGATCCGGCAGTCTGGCCATTCGTTCGAAATGGTAATTAAATGTGGCTCTATGGTACTTTCTGGTTCCTCTTCAAAGAGATCATGCATCGAAGACGGGACATTATTGAAAAGTAGATCCTCTAAAACGTGTTCTGGGATATGCTGGCTTCTTATTTGAATTATTGAAGAATGATAAAGAGGACCATTGAAGAGCAGTTTCTTTAAAATGAGCTCTTGAGAATTCCGACTTCTCGTTTGAAACAGCACAGACAAAAAGGACATTGTAAAAAAAAAAACACATTTAAATGCGTTCTGTGACATTTTGACTGCTCAGTTGAAAGAGCATTTGCAAAGACAAAGTGGCACTGAAAGGTAGATGCTCTAAAACTGGCTTTCCTGTTGCTCGTTTGAAAGGGCATATGTAATTTTTTAAAAGTGTGGCTTGGGGGGCATGTTGAAAAGCAAATACTCAAACGCATCTTGGGGATAATTTCGCTCGGTATTAAGCTTCTTTACCGTTTGTTTGCAATACATGTAGTAACAATATGTAGAATAGTGTTTCTTTGTACATGTGTACTTATATATACATGTATATACACTAACAATGTAATTGTTATCTAAGATTTCCAAATTTACGTAACCAATATTTTAGAAAGTATTTTTTTATTGTTTGTTTTTAGATTTCAGTTCCATTAATTAATATAAATCTTTTAAATTATATCGATCGGTTTAAATAAATGTTATCAAGAATATATTGTATACTCTTATTCCAATTTAGTAATGCCTATATATTTTTAAGACAAATAAAATATGAAGGATTGGTTGTATAAATTGACGCCCTCAGATTGTTTACATTGTTTTTCTGGAGGTAAAAGCTATAACTCGCGTCGTATTAATGACTATGCAGTCAGCAAACGCTGCTTTGTCAATTACCCCTAATCAGGAAACCAGGCTGTGCATCTAATGGGTATCTTGTTCTAGATAGTGAGTTGTTATTGCCTGGGTAGAGAGAATAGAAGGCGGACAGGTGGGGAAAAGATTGTCTTTGATCAATAACTTTAGATTGTGTCCGCTAAGAAATAAAGGAAAACACGTCATGAAAATGTCTAAGATAAACAAAATAGTTAAATAATACAAAACACATTAAAAGAGTTAAACGTTCATCGTTTGGACATGACTAATTTTGGGCTGCCATTAAATCATGCTTTTTGGGCATCTAAATTTGAAAATTGTCCCGAGAAGGATTCCCCCGGAACACAAATCAAGTGTGGACATCAACTAATTGTAACTTCAAATTGCTTTATTTGCCAAGAAAACATCACCATTCTCTTTATCGCGCAAGACACTTTTATGTAGTTGAGTATAACACATGCACTGCAACTAAATAAAACACGATGGCCAAATACGTTCATTCATGTTTGCGACACACGCACACGAACGCTTTCTGTCAATGAAGTGTGTGGCACGTTGATTCGCAGTAAATCTGTCCTGTCAAATGAATGTCCTTTTTTGTCAGTAAATGTTGTGCAAATCAACGATTTGCTTGAAACTGTTCTTTTTGAGTCGTTGAACACTAAAGAATAGAACTAAAAACGTCATTGGGAACTAGGCCATGACTGAAAAACAGGAAATTAAAAGCTCTTACACGTCGCTGTCTGGTGCGCCAGCTCAGAGGAGGAATTACATACTCCGTTTTTGCACCATGTCTGCTCACCGGAATCGTCTGTATACTTTTTAAAATGTTCTGCACAAACAAAAAAACAACCACCAGAAGAAAAGATAATACTTCAAGTGTTAAGCAAAATAAAATTAATGTCATTTTGAAATTAGCGTAGTAAAAAACGGGGATTGTATGTATCGTGTCTCGTTTGCATGCCGACTGTGTTCCATGTGTTTATTTACATAGCACCACATGGCTTCACATTTGTGTCGACAATCATTTTCTTCCTTTCAACCCTGTCCCCTTCAACCCTTTGGGCGTTGTTTCTTCTAAGAGTTTTGCAGTCGATGCTCGTTTTGTTATAAAGTACTGCATAGCTTAGGATCGGACACGGAGCGAAGACTACACCAAGCAATAATGGTAAAGAGAAGTAGAGAATGATACGTCTTGGACAGTTTAATAACTGAAGCTACTTTCCGTCGTCATCTGCTGCAACACTCGATCGTCTGCTCAGTAAGTGATGTCTGACGCTTGGTGTCGATTCCTTACAATATTGTCTAAGTTCTCTAAAACTGCACTGGTTGTAGCAGCACTCACACGTTATACCTTGCTGGCCGTAATTTACTCCTCGTTTAGTCAGGTAGGATAAAGCACCTTTTTTTCTAAGTATTATATCCTTTATCGGACTTGTTCCACCTGGAAATAGAAACAAAGAGTTAGTTTAGTATTATAATGTAACGTGGTAATAGACGGGTTTTAGTCCTACGTAAGTTGTTGAACGTGTGCCTAATCCTTTCGTTAAAAGCAATAAAATGTTTTCAATCCTTGCATATGCTATTTTTAGCGCACTTTGTGAGGATTGTATTTCAGGCCAGATCAACGAATAGCAAGCACCGTATCTCTCTTGTTTTCGCTTAAAGAGACAGTCCATTTGTAATAACACATTTCTTCCTCATAGAGCATTTCTTTTTATTAAAATTAACATTTACTTACAATATCAGTATGTGTATATCCTATGTGTTTCTGAACATCCAAACTGTTATAGTAGCTTACTGTGTCCTTTTGTCTAAAATAATTTAGTACGTAGGCCTACTAAATTAATTATTGAAGGCAAAAGTCCAAGGACATATTAAGCTACCACAAACGCATTGGGTGTACATATATTGATATTGTAAGCAATACAACGAAAGTAAATGTTAATTTTAGTAATGAAATTTCTGTATTAGTCAGAAATATGATATAGATAGCATTAGATGCGTACGTTCGGTGGCACTCGTCTTCAAACTCGGGACTGTCCCTTTAACTAGAGTGATGAATTTCCTCACAGTTTGCGCCAAACTTGAACTTCCTCGAGCCACCCAAGCAAACAACGTCTAGTGACACAATAATCGACAAACGAAATTGTATTCCTAGACAATTTGCATGTTGAAGAGGTCATGCGAGCATGTCTATATGAATGTTTATGTGGGGAAACTTCACACTGTGCGCTAAATAAAACTTCTGCAGTGAGGACAGTTTGCTGTTCGTGGCACTGCGTGTGAGCAGGCGTTCACACGATTGCATTGATTGGTAGTGGTACTGTCAATATAGTTCACAGACACTTCGTGCAGTTTTGGTACTTAACTATAGATATTAAAAACAAGATTAGATACACCTGAGTATGGTACGGTACGGATACTGTATACATGTATATTGCTTATAATGATAAACATGCATGTCCGCTCTATTGGGGGTTACTCAAAAGCAAACTATACTGTACATGTATAGGTGCAGCATATTATGGTCGCGTGTTAGAGGCACATTTGCATTATAAAGTATCATGAGTAGATGTAGCAGATAATACGCATTTAGTAGTACCTGCTGCATACGAAACAACCAAACATATAATAAGCAGACCCCTTTGTCTGAGGAGGAAACTGGAATATACAACTGTAAAACAGGATGATTCCAACTCTATTACGAGTCATTTGTATATGTATTTACTGGAGCTGCAACACCTTCAGGATGTGATAAAGAATGAAGACTAAAATTGTGGAACAGAAACTACCAAGAGGAGCATTAGATCCTGATCTTCCAGTTACGCCAACCGTACTAACATACATGTACTAACAACATTTACAATAAGAATGAGCCAATTTCACAAAACATTTACGCCTATTTGTGGACGTAAACGTAAATACTTGACTAAAAGTGTTTCCCAA
The DNA here is from genome assembly GCA_032273805.1 of Melanodrymia brightae. NCBI lineage: Eukaryota > Metazoa > Mollusca > Gastropoda > Neomphalida > Peltospiridae > Melanodrymia > Melanodrymia brightae. The sequence continues at coordinate 3,492 of JAUTCZ010057605.1, read as the reverse complement.
CATATAACTCGTGTAATATGTCTCAACTGACCAGAGTACCATGACGTCTCAGTTACTAATCATAGTCGTATCACTAACCGCTAGCGATAGAAATTTATCTACTTACGTTTACGTCCACAACTAGTACTAAGTAGTAAACTAGACTAATACGATGTTTTGTGAAATTGGCTCCTGATATCCGTAGCCGGGAGTGGAGTGTGTATGGGGTGGGGAGGGGTGAGGGGGTTTGAACGCACTCCAACCACGAGAACGGAGTTCTGCAGCTGCTAATCTTGTTTTGTTATATATAAATTAAATTTGCAGATTCCATTAAAATCAAGCGTTATACGTCTGAAAAATGAGAAATATCACGATTTTCGCCAACAACCAATTCCCATACAGAGTAACTCTGCCAATTTCGTTCCAGACATCGTGCGTGGAAGCACTTCGTACTAGTATTGGAATCGTTCCAGATGTCATTTCAGAGCACATCGATATATTTCAGCAATTGAAGGGTTCAGTGCTAAAAGGGGAATAAGTGACATTTTGTAAGTTTTGAGAGAAATGCCAAACAGTAAGATTTATACCCCTTTTAGATCTGTTAGGAAGAAACATAAAAAATGCTAATTCGAACAGTTTAACGTCATAATACATATTGGTGTGTACGTTTAACATGTGCGGAATGACTTGATGTGTACCATTATAACTGAAAGTTTGTATTTTCACTAAAATGTGACTTATTACCCTTTTAGCACTGATATTTCGTTGAGAAGTTTTTTTGTCAACATCTACCTTTTATAAACGACCATTGAGATTTGATTGGTTTGAAACAAATTGGAATCCATACCTTTTGATTTTGAGACCAATGTTTTTCACGATACTGTGTAATAATAGTGACAGTATGTAGGCTTATGTTTTATATATAATTTGCCATTCAGGAAAATCAATTGATGAAATTCACGATTAGCTGACTTGTATTTTTTGTGTATCGTAAAAATTAATTACTTTATTGTTATATGTTTCAATATAGCACTGCAGAACAGAGTTCTACTATACAAAGTATACAAATTAAATATAACTAATCAAGAGTATCCATATATATATATCCAAGTTCGCGTGCGACAAATGTAGTTTGGTTTGAAAACACGTTCGAAAACACACCTACCCACAATATAGCTTTATATTATTACAAGGCGGTTAACAGAAAACACGTTTGACATTGCGTCATTCAGAGGTCAATATTTAAAAGTGTGTTATAAAGGTAAAATATTCCATGCATAAAATGGTTCGAAAATACCCTTAAGCGTAATAGAACGAATATCTTAGAAAGGACAACTTAGAAAACTTAAAGGTATGATTTTTGGCATTTGTATCGGCTGTTTTGAAAAAAGAACGCCTTCCATTGGAGTTTCCATCACTTTTTGAAAGTGCTCTCCACCACCACCCCATCACCCAGCTCAATCTACACAGACATGTGCTTGTAACGATAGTACGCCAGAAAAAAAACATATCGATGAATTACCATTTTCCATCTATGGTATGTTCGTAGTATATCGAGCTGCTACTGGTCTGATATAGTATCGCATGGCAAGCTATCATGTCTTATTTTAATCATCACATTGTTAGTGAATTATTGGTTACTGAACTAATTGGTGTCGCATTACACAAAACATTAGACTAAAATTAATTTATCAGTTTTATGGCATTGCTGTTTGGAACAGAACAATATGAATTACTAGCACGGACCGGGAAACGTATATCTAAAACAATGATTGCCGACAGATGCTATTAATTTTATGTCGCCTATCGTCCGTCCAGGTACGAAACCTTTTAATATCACCTATTATTCGTTTACTTAATTGTGCGCTGATACCGATTTCAACAGGGTTTTAACATTTGTATTTTAATGATGACAATGACATAGTAGTTTTTTTGTCGACATCGACTTTCATTTTGAGTTTTAATTAATACGATGTTTTATTATTCGCGTGTCGCCAATAGTTTGTCTGTACCGCAGCGTATTAGTCAGCACACTGCCGTCTCGTTTACCAGTTACGTTTTAACGTAGAATAGACTAACCATAAAAGATAAAGTTTGTTTAACGACACCACTGGAACACATTGATTATTAATCAGCAGTTATCGGATGTCAAAAGCATAGTTATATCGATACTTGGTCACAGAGGGATCTTTTATGTGCAATTGTCCACAGACAGGATAGCACACATCGCGGCCTTTGGTGGAGCTGTTGTGAATCACTGGTTGGAACGTGAAATAACTCAACGGGCCCACTGAGGAGGATCGATCCGTCGACCTATCAAACGTCAGGCGGACACTGTTGCGCTTAGCTACGCCCCGCTTAGACTGTTCATACGACACCCAGTTATTAAAGCCACACTGCCTAGTTTTAAGAGGAGTGCCACCGTGCTTACGAAGCTAATGCTATTTGTAACATATTTCTAGCTCTTTGTTACTAAAAATAACATTTATTTACATCTTAGTACTTACAATGTTAATTAATATAATATGTATATTGAATGTATTTCATAGCATTTAAATAGTTACAGTTATAGTATCTTTATGTGTACTTTTGCCTAAAATAATTTGTCACGTACCAGACAAAAGTCCAATGATCATATTAAACCACTGTAAAGGCATTGGATATACATATAATTGATATTGAAAACAAGAAGATACAAGTAAATGTTAATTTTAGTAATGAAAATACATTATTAGCCAGAAATATATTACAAATAGCATTATCTGCGCAAGCACGCGCGGTGGCATTCATTTTAAAACTTATTACATACACCATTCACAAGCCTACACAAAGGCCTACATTTAAGGTCATGAATATAACCTCCTGTTCACTCTATGTTGCAGCAGTCAGTGCTTTTAATATCAGTCGCATGTCCACAGAGAAAAAGCAACTGACTGCCAATATAAAATGCCATGGCAATAAAAACTGAAAACATATCAAATTATTGAAGGTCTAGAGGCTACCATAATATAGTCTGGAAGAATTCTAAAGAGCCTGGAATGTTAGTGTTCAAAGCATTTTATTGTATTGAGTATATTTAGAGTACTGATCCAAAATTCAATTTATACCACTTTGTAACCATTGAGCAATTAGCGTTATTTGGCCTCAATGTGGCGGCCATCTTGGATTTACATTGATTTTCTATCTTTACCCTCAGTTGATCGAAATAGAAAAACTAAAAAGAAACCTCATTGTTCTTCACTGAATAAGAGATTGGTTCAATTTTGGTAACTAAGTGATTCGGTATGATTGATTCTGGCAGACATATTGGATTTACTTTGAATCTTCACCTCTTAGGCTGTGTACTGACAGGAACTTACAGAAATTGAACATACTTAAAACCCATTGTTTATAAGAAACTGATTCATGTTTGAATGTATTACCATACATTTACCATGGTCAAGGTCAAGGTCAAATTGTTTAACGTCCACGTTCAGAGCAAGCTGTTATAGCGGACGCCTATCGTGGGCACTA
>JAUTCZ010057594.1:0-10219 GCA_032273805.1 Melanodrymia brightae | reverse complement strand
TGAAATTCTTGGTCATTCATCCGCGAATGTTTTACAGACATCTGTTTTTACAAGGCGACTTCGATGTCGCCGCACAGGCGGTGCCAGAGCGAAGTGATGGAGATGAAAGCGAAGTTTTGTCCGACTTCGCTCGGTCGCGTGGGGCCTGGCTATGGTAGAAAAAAATGAACAGGTCTTCTGGTGAGGAGGATCAATCCTATTAACTATACCACTTGGCTAAATACTGCTCTTCTTTAAGAGAATTTAAAAAAAAAAGAATCTTGCAGATTTTAGATAAATTCCTAAAATCTGAAATTACACCACTAACAAAAATTCCACTATTTCAAATATACATTACTATTGTACTTATGTAGTTAACTGGACAATATTTTTTATGTATGTATAATGATATGTATTTATTTGCAGGCCAGATACATTTTTTTTGGAAACTATATGTTTTTTCCCAATGGTATACTGGATGAAAGGTTCTATGGACAGGTAAGTGCTGTTTCAACTAGTGTTTGGCAAATATTTGAGAAAATCACTAGCCCTTTCAGATACTGTGTCTACTTGCCTGTGTATTATCGTATAATATAGCTGATATTTTTCTCTACACTAAACCACACACATTCATTAGCCAGGACTAAACACTGTACTAATGAATTTGGTAAATCCTGGCTTAAATGGATACTTTATTAAAAATTAAAAAAAAAGAAAACTAACATAAAAAACAAAACTGCACAACTATTTATTTTGGATTGGAATCAAACTTTTACGTGTCTATATCCAATTAAGGTTCACACAATCCAGGAGGCTGGATTGCAGGGTCAGGTTATAAATGAGAAGAGTAGAAAAGTGCTATTATATAGATTTACACATTATTTGGTATGTATAATTGTGGAATATATAATTAAGGTGTTTAAAGTCATCAATCTAAAATTGGAGGTAAAATGTTTGTGTATATTAAATGTTTTCTTGGTTCAGCAATATTTGTTATGCAAGCTTTATAAATTAGCAGGTCTGGTAGGCTAAATACCACTTAACAGACTGTTCGATATTAATGTCTACATGTATACAATTTCACAGATTGAATCTGTTATTAGTGGATACAGCATCCACGAGCTTTATTGTGGCATGTTACCGCTGAATGTCATGCTAAACACTGTGTACATGCAGCCACTTAAGTTAATGAATAGACTATCTCATTACATGATCGCTTGATACATAAGGTTATCAGGAAACATATTACTAGAGTTTACATCATCGGACTGACTTTGATTGTTGACAGGGGAGATCAGTTCATGCATGTTAATCTCGTTGTCATGATTTGCCTTGTGCGTGATACAAGCAGTAAATATAGAGAATACTAAACCGTTTATATTACGAGTGTGTTTTAAATCATACGGCACGAGCAAAAGTGAGTGATAATACAATGGAAAAATATTCGAGATGTAATACAACATCTTTCTTACAAGAATGGATATATAGTATTATATATATTAGAATGGGCTACATTTTTCAAACAAAGGAAAAAAACCCACTTTAAATCCATTTATATTACAATGAGTGTGTTTTAAACCACGAGCAAAAGTGAGTGATATTACAATGGAAATATATTTGAGATGTAATTAACATCTTTCTTACAGGAATGAGTATACATGTAGTATTATATTTATTAGAATATGCTACATCTTTCTTACGGGAATGAGTATAGTATTATATATATTAGAATGGGCTACATTTTTCAAACAAAGGAAAAAAAAACACTATGTAAATCTGAGAAGTGGACAGATAGAAATATTGTCTATAATCAGAGCATGATGTCACACAATGTTGAAAGAGAACCGGGTATGAGAAATATGATGTCGTGGGAACAAGTCAATACCTCTCTAAGTTGATTACTCCATTGTAGGACACAATAAAAATATCACACGGTAGATTCTCATACCATAGTGTCATAAAGAGCATTTCATCTTTTACTATGTTATCATAGGGTCATATTATACTTATTCACTTCGTTCATATGAAAGGTTTTTTCACAAGTATTACAAATTAATTACCGTACTGTAAATTCATTTCTGTTAAAAATGTTTGCTCCATTTATATACACTGGAATTACTGTCAAGACTTTATTATGCATATTAAAATATAAACTTTCTGTCATTTTGTTTTGTATTGTGAATTTGTAAAATGTAGGGAGCAGTCCTAATATAGGAACTATAGCCTGTCGACCAATCCCGCCGCCGAATAAAGACGGAACGAATATTGTTTAAATCAAAATATAAACTTTGATTTTGTTTGCCCTTGTTTCAGTCTTGATGACCTATTACATGCAGGAATCAATTTTGCTGATAATGTTGTTGTTGTGAATAAAGAAAGCTCCAACGCACTGGAAGAGGAAACACTTGCTGACTGTAATACTATTATATCTGTCCAGACTATATTCAGGTTAGTTAGTTAGTTAGTTATTTACGTGCTTATATCCATTTACGGTTCAAACACGTCTGTCATGGTCAGGAAGTCGAGTTACCTCGACTGCCTGTCCAGGACAGAAGTTATTGTTAGTATGATAGAGGAAACCTACTACTCTTGATGAGTAGCAAGGGATCTTTTATATGCACTTTCCCACAGACAGGAACCCGTTGTGGACACTGGTCAGTGTAAATGGAAGTACACCTACCCATTGAGCCTTGCGGAGCACTCACTCTGGGTTGGAGTCAGTATTGGGATTAAAAATCCCATATGCCACGAATGGGATTCGAACCCAATACCTACCGCATGAATTCCGAAGCATTAACCACTACACCAAGGAGGCCGGTTATATTCAGGTGAAGTAAACAAACTAGCCTAGTAATCCTTTGTTGACAAATTATATCACTGCGCCCATTGTTATCATGTCTGTCTAGAGGACATTCATGTAAACTGTAAAGCCTATAATCCATGCATTGCAGAAATGCTATCATAATCTCTTGTCCACTAATTGTTTTTACTTGTACCATAGATTAGCTCTTTTGAGTATACCTATGTTTAATTCACTCCTACTTGACTAAATCATTTGTTCGTTAAACCATCTAGTCATAATATTTACAGAAAGACAGATTACATTGTAAGTGTTTACGTGTACAATAGATTAACTCTTCTGAGTATTCTTATGTCTAATTCATTCATACTTGACTGAACCATTTGTTCTTTAAGCATCTAGTCATAATATTTACAGAAAGACAGATTACATTGCATGTGTTTGTATCATGACAGATTGCGCCGTCATTCAAGCAACATGCTATTACTGCAGTGAGACTATATTCGTCAGGGGGATAGCATGGTTTGAACCTTGATAGAGTGGGGTGTGGGGTTCTAATTTTAACATGATGGCCGCTGGGGGATTGTAATAATAACCCAGCTGATCTTTTTATTTGTGTACATTTCCCCCTTAATTATAGACTAAGATTGCATTGTAGAAAAATTGTTTTATCGTAGTTATGTGGAGAGAATTCTTTGTCTCATCCGAAACCCCCTGGCCCCTCCCTCGACCACCATGGACCACCCCAGCCTACGCTCATGTGCACAGAAGTGCATAATGTCAGATTTTTAACAGGGTTACATTTATAGCACCTTGTTATCCTAAAATGGTTTAAGTTTTGACTTGGTTTCTTGGTACACATGTAGCCATTGTGATAGCTTAATCTATCCAATTTATCATACATGTAGTTTACATGTATGTACGTGTATAGCATCTAGGTGCTGATGTTTAACAATACATGTATGCTGGAGTTGCAATCATAGACATATACTGTATATGGGATGAAACTTAAATGTGACGGATGGTTGGTGGAATTAGTCTAGAAAATTGCCCTAAAAATTAAGTTTTTGCCCGGGAAACAGAAACATATTGCAGCCTTTGCTCTAAAACAAATGCAAAAATTAATTAAGTTTTTGCATTGATTAGTGTAGTAAAACGGGTTTTTTGGTCCTAAAAATAATAACTTTTGTAGTTGTATTGGTGGCAATAGCCCCTACCTTCCCCAAATCTTCTAATTCATAATATCTGTTAATTTATGATTATGTAGCCATCTATCCACCAGAATCCTTCTGTAAGATGGTTTCTCATTTACAGTTAATTAACCACAGAATCCTTAAGACTATACTGCTCAGTTAATAATAATGAGCAGTTCAAAATACCCGTCTTCTTTCCAGTTAATTATTAGGCAAATCAATAACACAATTACGGATTACTTAATAAGTAATTCTGCTATTGATTTGTCTTTGCTTTGTTTTAAAGCTCGTTATACTTGTTCCAATATACATCAGTTTTCCCACTTGTCCATACTATGAGAAAATAATGACCATACTTTGCTGCCTTTTTAGGTTATTTCCAAATGCTAACATCATTACTGAGTTGTCTCAAGCATCAAACATGAGATTTATGCAGTTCCGGGCGAATGACAGATATGCGCTGACGATATCAAAACTAGAAAAAGTATGTATAAGTATCGCCAGTAACAACGGTTTGCTTCTGTTTTTACTTCTGTGTCCTTGGATATCATGTTACAATTCTTCTTAAATAGGATGTGAATGTGTCATTTCGTTACTGATTAATGTAATCCAAAATGGTTCTGCTTTCAGTATGTCTTTTTAATGGTTCGTTTTACATCTTCTAATTTGACACTTGAATATGACAAATTTGAAACCTGTAATATATGGAGGTTATTATATGAGCGTGTGTGTAACACAGATTTTACGAAACAAGTGTTAGTAATCTTGTGTTGAGAGAGTGAGAGTTATATAGACGATATGAAACGAGCTATCCTGTAAGTCCCAAGTGAAATAATTTTCATTTGTCACAAGTTTAGCGAGTGACTAAAATGAAATTATTTCACGAGCGATTTAAATTTAATAATACATGGTAGCGAGTTTAATATTCTATAAATATGAAGTTTACTTTGACACCATCACATTTAAAGCTTGATAATTTTTGGGAGGTAGAAATGATATACAATGTTAATTTGTAACTTTGATCTACATATAATTTTAAACACATTTCAGAAAGAACGAGAGCGTGGTTCACATATCTACTATATGTTCCGGCTACCATTCGCAGCAGGCAATGTGTTCAGTGCCAGTATGCTTGATACACTGTTGTACCAGGTTAGAGAAAAATATCTTTCCTAATATAATGAATTAAAAGAGCTTTAAAAATTGTATTAAAGGGCATAAAATGCATGTTAAATTAAAAACAATTCCAGAGGAAATTTTGTTGTACGACATAGAAAGACACAGATGATGCACTTTTTGTTGCATATATATTCACTCATTGATTCATTGGTCAGCATAATAAACTGAGAAGTCTGGTTTAGATGGGCAAGAAAAACAATCGCCATTATTATGTTGTCATTACCATTTGTATGAAAGTATATTGACTCTGTCTTGAAAGATTCTTTCCATTCGTTTGAAGTATTATTTTTATTTGCAGGCATTTGTCAAAGAATATCTTATCACATTCGTTCGGCTTCTCTTGGGAATTGACCAGGCTGTTGGGTCAGGCCATTTGACCAGTGTAAGAAATTTGTTTATTCTTGACTCATTTTAAAACATTATTTATTATGGTAGTATGCTTTTTTGTTCTTGGTTAGTTACTAACTAAACCATATCCCACTTGTTTTTAAAGTTATATGCGATACATAGAGCCAGTGTGACATTCTATATAGAATTCTCAACTGGGAGTTAAGGTTTTAGGGGGTTGAAATTCCATGTCGCATTAGCATTAATATCATGACACAGATTTTGAAGTGTTAAAAAAGCTGGTTATTTGTAGCAATAACATGGATCTTTCTGAGTTTATTCCTGCAATGTGTTGCCTACTTCATGTAACATTCATATTATATATCCAGATATCCACATTATATGATAGCTTTATTTTGGTTACAGTTGGAATTAAAGACACACGCCTCAGTTTTAAGATGGTGCCATCATATATGCGGATCATGCCACCATACTTGCGGATGGTGCCACCATGCATACTTGCAGATCTAAAGCTATTTATACATTTCAGTTATTTCCCACTTTGAGTTATCTTTCACGTACCTTTCAGTTATCTATCACTAATGTTTTTTTCAATCTGTTTTTTTTAGATGAAAATTACAAAAGATGACTTATGGATAAGGACATATGGGCGGTTGTACCAGAAACTTTGTTCAACTACTTGTGAAATTCCCATTGGAATATACAGGACGCAGAGCCATACAGGCAATGATGTCATCTCGGTATGTGGAAATATAATTCTCAGAACAGTCCCTTACAGGTTTCATCCCAGTCCGTCCTTCAGAAACAGTTGGTCTGATGTGCTCAGAATCATCATTGTAAAGTGTTCTCTTACATCGTCCTGTCTCCCATGTAATGTTACGTAGGTTATGTCTACTGGTAAAGCAATTGGTACATTACTTCGGTATCTTGTCTCCCAGATAACTAGATGGGTTGTAGTTCAACAAGCAGGGTAGTTATTCAAATGCATGGGAATGTTTGTGTAAAAAGGATGATCGTTTGTACATGTAGCAGACACTTGAAATAAAGTTTTCGCCTGTAGAGTAAACAATTTATCACTGGATAATATCAACAGTTATATATCACGATACATATCCTGTTGCAGTCCAAAAATCGGGATATGTATCGTATTGCATCACAACCCCCAGTATATATATATATTTACACCCCTAATAAATAGTTGTACAATTATCTGAGAATGCAACCTGCTGTGTTTTGTTATGGATTGTTTAGTATTGATCTGCATGTACATGCATGTAAGCATGGATATTCATTTAGAACACACATAAGGTATTTCATTAATGATATCATTGGGGAAACTATATCTATGGTTTTACATAATTATACCACTACTTTACAACATGCAGTTTTCTTTTTTGAAACTAACAGCCAATTCGTATGAATTCTTCAAAAGTGAGTACTGTTAATCACCTGTTACCACCAATCACCAATTTGTTGTGCCATATAATAAATATATTGGTTAATACAGGTCAGAAGAAATATTGTAATTACCCAGTAATGTGACTAACTCTGTGATTTAAAAACATCAATATCTTGCTTTGTAGGTTTTCAGAATTATTGTTATTAAAAATGGGATTGTTTACATTTTGGTTTCTATATATGAATACATCTTTAGTTTTTATGTTTAAAGTTTAGTGAATTATCTGCATTCTGATTATCATTTAAAGCAAAAATAGGCGTGGAACCAGAACGTGTATAATTATGTTGGGGGCTCAGTATAAAATAGAGGGCTCACTATATACCGGTAAATAATACATGTAAGTGTCATTTTGTCAAATTAATTGAATATAATATTTTTAAGAAAAAATAGTATTTTATAAAATAAAGGGGAGGCATGGGCTGCTTGTAAATCAGTGTGCACATTCTAGGTGTGATGTTGGTAATCATGAAAATACATGCAGACCTGTCAAATAGAATACATCTTGGCACAGAATTGCTCACTCAATCAATCTCTTATTCTGAAGTCAATTATCTTATGCACATCTAGTATTTAGTATTTTATCTTTATTTCATATGCATTTGAAAAAAGGGGTTAACAGTTATTATGTTAAAAAAAAAGACAGCTAGGGATCGAGTAATCACAAGTGATGATGTTTGCAGAAATCATCCTCATATCACAGTAATAGAGCATCTTGATAAAATGCATGTTTTTTAAATGTTGTGTGAGAGAAGATGCATACACATGTTCAAAAGCCACTCTCTAATCCTATCACCCAACACATTGCAGATGTTTGTAATTGTATGCCTGATGACGACAACGTAGTTGAAATCTGTGGATATCACATACATTGTTTTAATACAATAATATACTATTGGTATTTCTGTACTCAACCAAATATAAGTACCGGTAGTACATGTATTTTAATATTATATTATTGCTTACAGATATTTTGTGCTTCACAGCGGCGACTATTTGTTAAATATGTTTCAATGTTTACCGTGATGACTAACTTGCATGTATATGATGTAACACTAACTTATTTCATCTAATTATCTGTATCTACTTATCTGAGTATTAAATTAGTCTGTCTTATGTAGAGCAGTACATTGACTGCCCATAATGCGATCATCGTTAGTCAGCTATTTAAAATCCATTATACATGTACATGTACTTGGCCCAACTAAAAGTCATGTCCAACCATCATCAATGCCAGTGGATGCAAGAATTGATTTGACTGTACTATTTTGTGTGTGACTTGAATATCTCTGCAAACTGCTGTGTACAATTGGTAGCTTTTGTCACAAATCTGCTAAAATGTTAAATTATTTGCCATACTGGTTCTGTCATCCCTGCCTAAGTAACATCATTATATGTGTACATGTATACATTAATGTATGAAGGATTGGTGATAACAGTTATATTATAAATTTATAATACAAGTTGTTCTTTCAAGTGGTCACAGAACCAGAGTAAAGAAAACATTTAAGATATTTGTCCCCACAAAAACCCAAGTAAAATATAATGAAATTTGACATAGTATGATCACCAATAAATGTTGCCAAATCAGAAAACAGTATGGTTATTCCTAGTTAATATATCTACTTTTCAAACAAAGTAGAGGTAGGTCATGAGTATTATTTTGTATAAATACTGGCTATCATTGCAAAATCAACACCAGCTGATGACATCAATGTAAAATCAACACTAGCGGCATGTGTTTTTTACATCATTGTAATTATGATTCAAACGAGGCTGGAACCGGAGCATGTTCATTTTAACTCAGGGTTTCGATCAATGTTTTTTGTGAAACCAATTGCCCCTGGGTTAAACTGGCCGGTGCCAATTTAGACCATGAAAAAGCCACCACTGTGAACCCTTGGCCTGGGTCCAAATTAGTCTATTTCAGGCCTAAGCCAATTTTGTCCATGCTAAAATGCATACTTTAAAAACAGCTTATATGTATGAAAAATACAAAATTAATACATGTAGTATCATTACCTGGGGATAACATGGAGATTTTATCATCCTCAGGTTTAGGATTGTTGAACAAACGATCAACAGTTTTCCAATCAATTCTGCATAAGGGTTTATATAGTGTCATTATTGCCTTCAGGATGAAATTACCATGCCTTACAATTAATAATATTGCCTGCAGTTAGCTACATCAAATTATATGTATAATCCCCACTGCATGCTGAAGATAAACATGTATTATAATCATCTTTGCCTCCTGCAGCACATTTATTTAGTCATTTTGTAGAAATTATGAAACTAGGACTTCATAAACACATTGAAACTGCATACATGTCTGTTGTTCTATTTATTCTCATTTTGGTTTTGTTACTAAACCGAATAATATTATATGTATATAACTTTAAATAAATGTATACTACACGCCTGAATTGTTATAGCATAATTACTACTAGTACCGTATTTTACTATATCTATTCATAAACTGCATTAATATAAGCTGCAAAATTTTCTCTATTTTTCAAATACATGTGTATGTATAATTAGCTTATAACTAGTCAAATGTTGTCAACATAATACTATCTGGATTTTAGAAAATACATGTTGCAATGAGATTAATTTTTAAAAAGCTTAAAAATAAAGGTTTTGTTATTATTTAATATTATGTATTGTGGTAGCAATAAGAAATAAAACCAGTGTAGAAATGACGTCCAGAAAGAGAACGTCAGACTCAGTAATTACGTAAAATACCCCCAGTACATGAACTCTCATGCAAAATAAAGTTTTGTTTTGTTTCTGGTGTTTAGAAAAATGGAGACGGCCGAGGTTTTTATGTAAGTACAAGTTTTAAAATGAGAAATACTGTCTGAAATAACAGGTGTGTTACCATCACTAACCTGTATAATACACTGTATGTTCACTAACCTAGTACCCACTCACCGCTTGCTTCCTAACATCCTACTAAGGTAATGATATTATGTGCTATTAGAAACACTGAATGTATATTATACAATCATTCGTCACTGCACCATACTTAATGGAAGCATTGCACATGAGTAACAATAAATACACCACTTATAACATCTCACATAGTTAGTCAGCTTGTGTGACCCCTGTCTTATGTGGACACCTTTCTATTGCAATTAATGTGATTTACGGCAATATATAACTTGTATTAAGCAGCCACTTATCTTAAGAAGTAAAGTAAAGTTTGTTTTATTTAACGACGCCACTAGAAACACATCGATTATAAATCAGCGGTTATTGGAC
>JAUTCZ010057583.1:0-10219 GCA_032273805.1 Melanodrymia brightae | reverse complement strand
TACTCCTGTTGACTCCCTTTTTGAAATTATGGGAGTCACACTGACTCCCAAAAATTTCTATCCATGGCAAACCCTGAATACACTGTAATATGTTCATTTTAACCAGGTTGTAAGTTATGTTTGGTTCACCAATGAAACACCACCATAACCATTCACACTCACTAATATAAAGATATTGATCACAATATGGATAAACTTCACTTTTGTTTTTAGGAGCACCAGAAGCAATCTTGTGAAATGTTGATGATCGAGCAGGCACTGGCGATAGCAACTTCTTCTGGGCGGATGACGCAGGCTACAATTCAAATCCCTTCAGAACTAACACTGCAGGAACCGCAGCAGATTGAAGTAGATGGGCAGCAGGTGGATATCACTGTGGAGCAGGTCGATGGTCTCGAAGGTAGGTCAACAGTTAGATGGACATAGACCCTACAGTAAAACGGGTCTTATTTGGGTGTGTGTGTAATTTTCGTGTATGTCAATTAACTGCGAAAATTACAATCTCGCTTAAAATTACTAGCAATAACAATCATTAAAAAGAGAGCAATGTTATTCTGGTAATCTGAAAGTACATATCGCGAGTTGATAATTGTTTGGAAATCGCAAAAATTTACAGCTACGAATATTACCCGTTTTACAGTAACATTTAACAAGTCTGTTATCTCAGCATCTATGATCTGAATGATTGATTTATGTTTGATGTACTTCACCGTGGGACCTCTCTATGATCTAGAATGTAGGTGAAAGTTAGATGGAAATAACTGTAACAAGTCTGTTATCTCAGCATCTATGATCTGCATGATTGGTTTATGTTAGATGTACGTCACCATGGGATCTCTCTATGATCTGGAAAGTAGGTCAGAATTAAATGGACATAACTGTGAAGCAAGATTGTTATCTCAGCATCTTTTTTTGTCTGTTTCTCATATTTTAGATTATATGGATAGAATACCCAAGTCACTACTTGGCAATACTGTTTAACTTTCACTTGTGAATTGATGTTGTCCTTCACTTGCCAAAGGCTTGTGTAAAGAAATATCATTTCAGTCGTTCTAAATAAACTATTGCCTCGTAGCTCGTTAAGTATTCTCTAAATCATCTTTGTTTGCAATCTGAACTTCTGTTTCGTATGTGCATATAGGCAATTGTAAGTTGTCTGCGTTTCTTTATACATCACGCATGATGCAGGATACGAAATAACCCAAGTAGCAACAATCAGATTGAAATGATTTTCTTTACTGATTGATTGAAACTATGTTTATACAAGTTTGCGCTTTTGATTACTGCTCAGTATAAATAAGATATGGTTGATTATGGATATTGTTTTGTTTGAATCTTTTTGTGCTTTATAATCATTATTTGAATATTAGACAGTAGTTACTCTAGCTAGTTGGATAGTAACGTATTATGTGGTGAATAAAACAACATTATAAGAAAGAAATGGGAATATTCTTCACATGCTTTCAGTATGATGTTACTGGCATTTAATCATTTAATCAGAACAGGTTTTAAAGTCAAAATGTTTTATTGAGTGGGACTACTATACATCACATGTAGCTGATCTACATGTAGGTCCAAATGTATTAA
Source organism: Melanodrymia brightae (assembly GCA_032273805.1). Classification (NCBI taxonomy): domain Eukaryota; kingdom Metazoa; phylum Mollusca; class Gastropoda; order Neomphalida; family Peltospiridae; genus Melanodrymia; species Melanodrymia brightae. The sequence goes on along the minus strand of JAUTCZ010057583.1, from coordinate 8,632 downwards.
TTTAATTGGTGCAGCCACAAAATATCAGGTGAACCTGTTAGGTTATTTCCCGTTGCAACCAGTGATCTACGACTGGTATATCAAAGGCCATTGTGTGTGCTATCCTGTCTGTGGGAAAGTGCACATAAAATTCCCTTGCTGTTATTTGAAGAAGAGTAGCCTATGTGGCAGCAGTGGGTTTCCTCTGTGACCAAGGGTCGATATAACCATGAGTTTGACATCAATAACTGCTGATTAATAATCAATGTGTTCCAGATGTATCATTAAACAAACAACGTTTATCTTGTAAAAAAAATGTTTTGCTAATGCATACTGCATTACAACTTGATCAGTAGTATGCAAATACCAGTAGGTGTTAAATTCTGTCCTGTTGTATATTTGCATTGAGAAGACAATTGGCCAGAAGGGGTTTGTTTACACCAGCACAACCTGCCTTGGTCATGTTGTGACAAAACTCCGGCTTTTATCTCACAACTGTAAACTGTAAGTGACATCCTGTCCCATGGTGAAAGGAAAACGTGCACCATACTAAACTAAACATACATGTAGTGGTACCTGTCAAACGACAGAAATTTTCCCAGCACTTTTATCAATGAACTGCACTGCACTGCACATCAGTCCAGTCCCACTTAGACTGATGTGAGCAGTGGTGATCCACACACACAGTAACATTGTGATCAAGGTTTAACACTAGGACTTTGTGTGCCTGGAACCAAAACATGATTAAATTTTGTACATTGTGAAATAAATATTTTTATTCAAGTATGTTAGTTGGTTCAGTTTATTTGTTACTTGATGATAAAAGAATGTTTGGCATGTGCCTTGGGTCATAACTTGTGCGGATATAATTTCACTGATTCAAAGTCACAGGTAAAAACATAATATGAAAATGTTTGATCATAGTCGACCTACATGTACTATGTGAAGTGTGAGTAATATTAACAAGATTTGATAAAAGGTATTAAATTATGTTTTAGTGTATTTTCGAAAACCAATAGAGATACACGCAAAAATTGTATCCAATTCTTTACCTATCAAATTGGGTTGTTTGACATTTTGTAATGTGAACATACACAATTTGTTAGAGTGACACTGCTCTGCCTGTTTAACTATCTGCTTTGATTTATTGTAAGAGTTATGTAAGGGTCTTAAATTCAGTTGTATGTCCCTGTATAATGCATAATCTATCAAATTTTTACTCATGGACTTTGCAAATAATATTTACAGATACAAATTACAATAGAATTTTGTGTTTGATCTTTTTTTCTGGTACATTATTGTACTGCAACAGTATGACGTTTACTAACTCTGTGTTATATTTTCAGTAGATGAATCTATGACACTAGAGGAAGATGAGATTATTACTGAAGAAGACATCCAAGATGAAGAGTTATCTGCCGAGTCTTCTCAAGTTCACCTGGACGGTACTACCCTTGTTGAGGAAATACAGGTCATTCCACAAGATGAACTAGTTGGGACAGTTCAGGCAGGAAATCTGATCACAACAATGAGTTGAAAGAATGAATGCCAACAAATCCCAGTAATCCTCAATGCAGCAGTCATCATGACCTAATGATGCTCAATACTGCAGGTCATCACGACCCAATGATGCTGAATGCTGTTAACCAAATGAATCTCTGCAGTAAATTAATGCAGCACAATGAATCTGTACAGCAGATTAAAACAATCCTATGAATCTGTACAGCAGAACACCACCCAATGAATATATGTACAACAGATCAACACAATCCAGTTAACCTGTACAGATCAACTCAACCCAATGAATCACTCACTGTACAGCAGGGGAACATGACCTAATGAATCTACAGCAGATCAAGACACTGTTTATATCGACATTTGGTCACCGAAGAAATGCACTGCTGCCACAAGACTGCTCTTTGTATAACAGCAAAGAATGTTTTATGTGCACTTTTCCGTGGCTTTGATGGACCAGTCATGGATCACTGGTTGGAATGGGAAATAACCCAACTGGATCACTGACGAAGATCGATCAACACAGCAGATCAACACAACTCAATGGCTCAATGTACAGCAGACAAACGTAACCCAAGGAATCTGTAGAGCAGATCAACACACCCCAATGAATCTCTGTACAGCATATTAACACAATGAATCACTCGCTATACAACCCAATGATTCTACAGTAGATGAAGACGCTGAATGAATCGCTACTGTAGATCAATGTAACATTGAATCTGTATGGCAGATTAATGCAACCCAACAGACAAACGCAACCCAAGAAGAAATCTGTAGCGCAGATCAATGCAACTCAATGAATCTACATACAGCAGATCAATACAACCCAAGGCATCTATGTACAGCAGATTTAAACAAACCAATATACTGTATATGTTGTATGTCAAGCAGATCAACACAAGACAATGAATCTATGTACCGCAGAGTAACTCAACCCAATGAATCTACTGCAGGCAGTGGAACAATTGCAATTGAATGATTGTCAAAATCATAAATGAATTTGTTGGTGTGACTATTTGAATAAAATAGTTTTGATTAATTTTATATGTTAACACTTGCAATTATGCTAATCAAGCCCTGACTTATTGGCAATGCTCCCTATAGCAGCAAGGAAACTCATCCTTCTCCCTTTCTGTATTCTCCATATTATATTTGTGTTGTATTCCCTCAAAAATTATCAATTCTATTAGGGGTTTTTTCTTTTAAGTTTATAAGACTTACCAAATTGTATGAATTTATTTACGAGTAACTAGTATTCATGAGAGTTTGCCATTAATATATATATATATATCATATAGTTAATATTCAGTGTGCAACTAAACGATGGTTGAATTTCTATTATAAATTTTAACAATTGGAAACACATACAACTACTTGTACATCTTTCATTATCAATAGTTTTTACTGCTCAAATGTAGCACAATACAACATTGTTGGAAGAACACTGACATTACAAGTCATTTAATAATTTTTTAGAAACCTTAATTTGCATATAACCTTTATATTGGGAGTGTTTGCTGTTGGAGCATTCAATAATTGTCCATATTTCTTTATTTAAAATATTCATTACATTGATGAAAATGTAATTAAATGGTGATTTTTATTCTGGCCTTGCTATCTGTGACTCATTGACACTTTGCTGGCTATATGGCATTGAGCATAATTATGTAAGTCCAATATGAAAACAATAATACTACATGTAAGTATTGTTAAAAAGAAGAAATTGCAATGTGATTATTATTGGCAAGTGACTCACCGGATGAGTAGGCCCAGTCATACAACATGCATATAGTCCTACATAATTAGGTATAGCTGGGAGTGTATAATTCTACTGGGTTTGTTTATGTAACAGGGTATTGCACTACTGTGAACAGCACATTTCATTCTTTTTACCATAGCCAGTGGTACACGACTGGTTTATCAAATTCCATGGTGTTATCCTGTCTGGTATAATGCACATAAAAGACCCCCTCGCTGTTTTTTGATAAGAGTAGCCCATGAAGCGGCGACAGCGGGTTTCCTCTGAGACCATGTGTCAATATAACCATGCGTCTGACATTCAATAACCGCTGATTTATAATCGATGTGTTCCTAGTGGCGTCGTTTTATAATCGATGTGTTCCTAGTGGCGTCGTTAAATAAAACAAACTTTCTTTAATGTATAATTCTACTGGATTGCTTTATGTAACAAGGTATTGCAGTACTATGAGCAGCACATTTCATTCTTTTTACCATTGAGAGCTTCAACTCGCTAGCCGCGAACTAACGTGCTGGGAAAAATACCACCAACCCGCCCCCACCCCAACTCTCTTAGTTGTTAACATATTTATTTTCATTAAATGCATTTCTCAACTGTACAAAATGTCCTCTACTAATTCTATAGCTCCCTCCTTATTTACAAGTTCTGGATCGGCGCCTGGCCACCGTAATGATCTCCCAAGTTGTATTGTGCGGTGGCCCTTTTCACGTGGAATTCCGTGTCTTCAATACATGTCCTATCGTCTATCTCTACATCCGCTGTGCACAGTGTAATGGCCTTTGTTTGTGTAATTCCGTTGTCGGCTGTTCTAAAACTTTAACAAGTTGAAGGTTGTTGAACTTGAAATGTCTGGTTGTTTATGGTGCAGTCGGTGTACGTGGTTGTGTGTGTCAATATTGACTATCACATGTTGCAGCCCAGTGTTATAGGCTAACCTTGTTTTGCTTTCACTGGAGAGAATGCCGCCAAGCAGACTGGTACATCAAAGGCCGTGGTGTGTGCTATCCTGTGCACAGCGCATAAAAGATCCCTTGCTGCTAATTGTAAGTGTAGCATAATAATGTGACAGCAATGGGTTCCTTTTGAGACCAATAGCCACTGATTTAATGATGGTCGTGGTGTGTGCTATCCTGTGCACAGCACATAAAGGATCCCTTGCTGCTATTTGGTAAGTGTAGCATATGTTACCGCAGTGGGTTTCTTCTGCCACCAATAGCCGTTTATTTAATAATATATCGACGTGATCCAGTGTCGTTAAACAAAGCAACGTTATCTTTATCTTTACAGCTCTAACAAATCAAACTTTAGGACGTCGTGCTAGGAACTGCTCTTTCACTTTCTATTAATATATATGATCACTGACTTGGAGGGGTAAACGCGTTTCACAATAATAAAATGGTTTATAGTACCCCCAAACCCAGCTCAACCCCTCACCCGATTATATCTGTGGGCTTTAGAAAAATAAATCCCGTTCGTGGAACTCATGGTAGACTATAATGTACGTCTGTAAAGGTTGAGTTTAGAGTTAATTATAGGAAAACGTTTAGATAGTATTTCATGGGGATCAGTATCTAGCTCTGCTGTATCTAGGGCGTCTGCGCAAGGTCGAAGGATCGATCCCCAGTTGTCCCGTTTGTTGTTTCCCATTCCAACCAGTGGCCTACAGCTTGTTAATCATATATGTGCGTAACTAAATATACCAAACGTTTTTGTATGTTTGAATTACGTATAATTAACGCCTGTAACATTGGTGTGTTTTTTTAGATGTGTAAAAGAATCGCACAAACAACATTTAATAATCGGCTAATGGATATTAAACGAATGGTCTGCATGTGGAGAAACCCGTAGCCTCCACATGGGCTCACGCCACTATTTTTCTATTGGCATCCTGCGGTATGCACTTTGTCAAAGACGCGATGTCAGAAACCATAATATCCTTGATTGTCGACCACTGTTTGTAACAAAAGAAGACCTACATAGTAGTGACGGTCCACCGAGGAGGATCGATCCTTCACCCTCACGCACTCAAATCGCAAGGCGGTGCTTCAGCAACGCTCGCGCTCACCTAACAGGTTCTCAATGCCTCCGACGTTTATCTATCTCTTCCCTGGGTGGCCATCCAAAACACTCGGCTCACAGGTCCACATCTCAAATATCTGCTGATCAAAATACGTACTTATTTAACCTTGATCGCACTACCTTCCAGTGACCAGTCATGCTGGACACTAGTGGTGGTCACTTGTTGAATAAATCCATTCACTCGGGATGCGAGTTCTCACACCGACTTCTAACTCCATTCACAAAAGCGAAGATTCATCGCATTCCACAGAGGTCAGGTTGATGTCAGATGGTGTTGGGCAGAATTGGGACGGCCTAATTTGTGAGCTCTCCTCTCCTGTTCCCACTAATTCCGAACTCCTCAAATATCGTTTTGATAGTTGATACTGTCAGTTCAGCTAGTACTACACTATCAGTTGAGCTTCTGCTAATCTTATTATACCCTGGGGGTGTATAATGTTTGTGCCGTGTACGTCCGTCCGTCCGTCCGCTAACTTTCCACAGCATATCTCTAATATTAAGTTATGCACGCTCGTCAAACTGTTTGCAAGGTGAGTCCGTCCATCCCAAAGCAGCAGGCGTAGCTCAGCGGTAGAGCGTTCGTCTGTGTGTACAAGGATCGATCCTCTTCAGTGGACCCGTTGATTATTTCCCGTTCCAACCAGTTATCCACGACTGGTCAATCAAAGGCCGTGGTGTGTGCTATCCTGTCTATGGAAAAGTACACACAAAATATCCCTTGCTGTTATTCGAAGAAGAGTAGCCTATGTGGCGGCAGCGGGTTTCCTCTGACCAAGTGTCAATACAACCATGCATTTGACATCCAAAAACCATTGATTAATAATCAATGTGTTCCATTAGTGTCGTTAAACAAACTTTATTGTTATCCGTCCATCCCACAGACTATGCAGTCCATAATAATATCGAGCAATCTTGCCTCATCCTAGTTAAGGGCGATTCTATGGTATTTGTCCCGTCCGCAACGATTGTTGTTCATCATTTTGGTTAGTTAAGACAAAAAAAACTATGTTAGATAATTCAACTGTTAGGAATTTCAATTTGCAGTACAAAAAAATTAATGAAATTTTATATTTGCATTTGACGGGACAAATACCATGGAATCGCCCTTAATCACGATCCTTCAATATTCCATAATAATTATATATTGATCAATGCCTTATTATAACCCAGCTTCCACAAAGTCGGTGTATTGTATTTGCCTTGTCCGTGCATGTGCTTCTGTCTCGATCATTTTCACAGCATATCTCCTACACTAAATGATACAGGGTCATTAAACTTTGTGAGTGGGTACATGTGGGAAATGCGATATATGTCGCACACCAAAAGTAGGCCACTGCAACCTATATCGTAAACTCATCTCTATAGAAAACATTTAGGTTTCTGGAACATGTTTCGTATACTAATGTTGATATAGGATCGCCAAACTATGTAGGTATATCTGGGGAGGACGAGGATATCCACAAAGTTACTGCTTCAAGTTACATCTATACAGTTCAAATTAAAATGGATCCGTTTTCTATATGTACATGTACATACGAATCGGCTAAAGCCATGATGATATACCACTTTTACCAGCTGTTCATGACAGTGAGCGTGTCCTATCTCAACGATAGCACGCGTCATAAGCCTAGCGGCCGCCTGAGGTCGACAAATCGATCCTCTGTGGACACGTTGGGTTATGTCCCATTCCAACCACGACTGGTCCATTAAAGGCCGCGTTGTGTGCTATCCCACTATGGGAAAGTGTTCATAAAAGATCCCTTTCAGTTATTCGATAAGAGTAGCCTATGTGGCGGCAGCGGATTTTCTCTGTGACTAAGTGTCGATATAACCGTGCGTTTGACATCCAACCACCGCTGATTAATAATCAATGTGTTCTAGTGCTGTCGATAAACAAACATGTTAGCGTTGTAAGTCGTTTTGTCTGATGTTTTAATGGAAATGATGAGAAAGTGAAACGGGTCAAAGTAGGATATTGCACCATGCGGGCATCTGAGTGTGTCAATGATGCGTCATATTGTGAAATGGCCTCGTTGTTAACAGCATGAATGTTACAACACTAATAAAAGCAATTCTGGACCTAACGGACACAGTGTTGCTTAAATTCAGCATATAATGTAGGCACCATAGGCTGGAGAAGATGGAATATTAGTCAACATGAAATGGAAATTGACTGTTACAAAGTTGTTTCCTTTATTTCCATCTCTGGTGGGTAAATGAAAGGTGATCTACTTTTTGTCTAAACTTTCTTTCATTCTTCACACACTATTCAGATCCGCGGAATTTAGTGATATAAAAATATAATCAACCTTTTATTTCAGTCCCCGTAGCGCAGTGGTTAACGCATCGGACTTAAGTCTGGTAGGGGCCGAGTTCGAATCCCATTTGTAACTCTAACACTGCTATCTGAAAGCCTGAAAGCCTCAATGGGTAAGTGTATTACCACTTTCACCGACCAGTGTCCACAACTGGTGTAACAAAGACATAATGGTCCTGTCTGGGTAAGTGCATATAAAATATCCCCTGCTACTCAAAATCGAGTAACGTGTTTCCGATCTTATAGGCCATGACATACGTTCTAAGGTCCTTGAACCTTAATTGGATCTAAGCTAATTAACTTATTCCATCTGTAATGCAGTTCCTTAGTATATATGGTTAATATCGACCATCAATGTTGATCCATATAGCAAAGTGTCGCGGTTTAGTTAATGTCGACCCTTTACTCCATATAGCCTATATAATATAGCTTGATATCTAGATATTAATATATTAATGGATGATAATATAGCTTGATATCTAGATATTAATATATTAATGGATTATTGCGCTGCATGGACTTTAAAAGGATTATAGCCTTTTAAAGTCCATGCAGCGCACACTGCGCGGAAGTTGATAAGCAAAGTTACACAAAATGCCATTTTCCTCACTCGTTTACGTAAAATTTTAGTGAGAAATACGCCCCAAGGGGTGATATGGGGGGTGGAGGGGGGCGGGGAGTATCGTGTTTTGATATTTGTTAGTATCTTGAGCAATTTCCTTAACATGTGCGCCAAATGTAGATACGTTACTGAAGCCAATCCAGCAGCCAGTGAATAGGTTATTCTAATACAATAGGTGTGTGTTTTTATCTTGTTAAGATAATTCGGAACATACAAAATTGATGTCCAATGCAAATCTGCGAAAATTAAATTTGAAAACTCCTTCGAAAGTTGAGAAAACATGCTATTAAAATGTTTTACGGTAGCACTAACGGAGGGATGGGGGGGGGGGGGGGGCGAGGGGAGTTCCAATATGGTG
>JAUTCZ010057572.1:0-10219 GCA_032273805.1 Melanodrymia brightae | reverse complement strand
GTATAATACTGTAAACTTTTATTAAAATAAAATACTGTTTTTGTTTTCAAAACTAACATTTGGAAGCGTGTATTTACGATTCGTAGCTTGAAACTATTTTTATATCTCGTTGAAGGCGTCGTAAAAAGTAAGTGTTGATAGGTGTTACATAGTCGTCTAGTCAAACGATATACGAGGTATCGCCATTTTAGATCGTACTTTTCCGAGTAGTTCTCAAGGAGTCTCAAGTGCCACTTAAGGACCTCAAACGAACGGAGCCGATCAGAAGCCGCCCTCAATTGTATACTCACAACACAGAACGCGGGCGACTTCTAAAATATAAATCTCAAGACAACATAACTTTCTTAAGTGCATAAAAACATAATAAATCAAGCAGGTTCGGCGCATGTTGATGTAGTTTTATAACATACTATAATGGAACATTACACGTTCGAGCTAAACATTCGCGCAATGTTAATACATATAAGAAATTTATTGAGAGTAAATATTTATGTGGCATTTCCTGGAATATTGCAGCTTATTACAGGTGCTATTGCTCGTAAACATTCAAGCGTTGCAAGTCCGGAGATTTACAATATTTGTTACTCGATTCATGGGCATAAGTCTGCCGCAAGGTAGCCTCATTTTGATGACCCTCAATTACCGACCTAGGCAAACAATAGCAGTGACCTTAGAAGTGTTCGAACTATTTGGCTGCGAATTTTGTGCAGTTATTCGTACGTTGTAAAAAAGGCAATTTTATGTAATATAACAACACTGACATTTCTGTTGATACCTTAACCATATAATAAATATATGCAATTGTGTAGTTAAACAAAGACAGTTTTTTTCTCTTTTACTTATACGCAAATGTATTTGCATATAAATCGCTTAAAACTGTGTAGTCACGTGATCGCAACGAAATGGTGAATGATTGTCTTTAATGGACATGTGGAAAGTAGCAGTTTGATTCCAGTGATAACTTTAATAACTCGATCAAAACTGGATCCACTGATGGTTTGCTTTCCAGAAATCCGTTATAGCAGTTTCTCATGAATCTTTCTCAACACAATCATAATACAACGTGCGCGCGCGCGTGCGTGCGTGCGTGTGTGTGTGTGTGTGTGTGTTTGTGTGTGGTTTTGAAAAGAAAATATTAAACACTGAAAAAAAATTGTTGGATTAGAACAAGTTTAAGAAACAAAGGTTTGCACTGTAGTTAATTGTGATGGTCTTTACAACAAAGAGATGCTCTTTTATTGACATTTAATTTGTCGTCTTGAGTCTTGCAAATCTACGAGGATCTTTACGAAATTTGGCATTTGAATTAATAGCAAAATAAGATCAATGTAGAAAAACAGAACTAAGTCTTGCATTGGTCAAAAGGTTTGCCGACATCACTGAGCAAGTATGGTTCGCAAACTGACACGCCGGTACGCATGCGCGAGCATGTCCACACGACATCCATGTAGACGGTGTTGGCAAACATTATCAGCGCACGTGAGAGATCACGGGATTATCGGGCGGAATAACGCGGCCGTGCGTTTCTTTATTCATTCTGATGACCAATTTGACAAATGAAGTCAAGACAGATCACATCAAAGGGCTAAACGTCAACAATTGTCCAAAGAGTAATCATGGTCAGATTGAACGCCAAGGAAACGTGCCCGCCCGTGCTTTATCCTGATCAATGTGTATATTGTGTACATAGATGTGCCCACATTTAAACTTCGGCTTGTTCACTTCCAATATGCTGCTTCCCCTCTGTTGCAGGGTCTGATGCCAAGGAATTCATTGGTAACATTGTCAACACGCTGAAGATGTTTCGCAAACTTCGGGAAGCATTGCATTAATGTTTGGCTACTGATATCAAAATAACATATAATTATATGGTACTGAAATGCAAGAATGGGTTTTTCATGCAATTGTATATCAAATATTCCGAAATATAATTTTAAGAGAACATTGGTTTACATTATCAAAATATTTAAATTTTAAAGTGTATTCTTGTGTGATCATAATTAGTTTGGAGGCCATATACGATTTCCTTCGTATGTCATCAGTAAATCGTATGTCTTCTTGGCTATGTTGTATATATTTATATTCCAATACCAACGTAATATGAAAAAAAACTTTTATTACGACTAGCTCCAAATATTGCGTTTATTTGAAAAGAATAAGAATAACAATATAAATCTGAAAACGACAGACAGGATCAAAACATTAAATATTTCTATTCGACAGTTGTTTATTGTGTAATAATTGTTTATAGGCTATGGAGGGTGATTATACTATGTAAAAATATCGTCAAAATTCTCATTGTTACGAAACGTCCTCAAATTCATTTTGCGGCTCAAAATAAAAGTAGCAAATGACATATTGGCTTGTTTCTCTAATTTGCATAGCTTTTGACAGTTGGGTACCGATTATAATCATGGTTTTAGCCATCTGGGCAACTTTAAAAAAAATTCAGTAATGAAACATTTCTATTATAACAAAACATTTTGTACTAAAGTTTAGTTCAGATGTGGTATTGTTGTGTGCTTTTTATATCATTAACTGTAATTTAACAGCGAATATCGTATATAGTAAAGCGATTATCAAAACATCTTATACGAATTAAGACCTTCATTACAAATAGTACAAGGTGATAAAACCTAAATGACATTACTGTATTTTATTAATTTTTTAACCAGACATTAATATTAATTATACGTACTTTTAATAATTGTTAATTAAATGCAAATTAAATATAGGCCTCTAGTGATTGTGAGACAAAGTTCAAACCAACCAAACAAACAATACAATCGAGGTTAGGTGATATGGGAACATGCAAGACATTGGTTATACAACATTTGCATTCGTTCCATTTTAATATAAGTTACACCAACAAAATGAGTACATTGATATTTAAAATGTGGATGTACAATAAAAGTAACGCGAATCAATATAGATTTACTCTTCTTCAACATTTTTTTTCCACATATCTCTCTGATATGTGCTGGTACATGTTAGTCACACACTTAGTTCAAGTAACTGCCATGTCAGACTGACAGAAACATTACTGCGCTAGGTTTATAACATTCAAAGGGTCCTTCAAAACTGTTTATGGTAAATAGTATGGGTCATTTTACGATATGGGCATATTATATTAAAAATAATAGCCATGACATCAGCATGCCGTATTCATGAAGCGTGCTTCATGGGCATACGATCTCACATCTTGTATAAATATACCCATGTACTTTGTTTTGTACCATGATTCGGTTCTGAATACGATAAAAAAAATTATCCTTACTTTGAACACAAGCGATATACCATTCAAAATCTGTCTATCTGGACGGAGATACAAGATTCGTTTGTTTGTTTGTTTGTTTAACGACACCACTGGAACAGATTGATTATTAATCAGTGGTTATTGCATGTCAAACACACGGTTATATCGACACTTGGTCAAAGAGAAAACCTGCTGCCGCCAAATATGCTACTCTTCTTCGAACAACATCAAGGGATCTTTATGTGCACTTCCCCACATACAGAATAGCAAACCACGGCCTTTGATAGACCAGGCGTGAATCACTGGTTGGAACGGGAAACAACTCAAAGTGTTCTCTGAGGAGGAACGATCCTTCGACTAATCGAGCCGCAGGCGGGCGCTCTACCGTTGATCTGGAGGGAGACGTGAAGACCAACTTGGCGGGATTCTCTATCATCTCGTCTGCTGTCGGCATGTACACGTTTAGCAATGTGTCTTACAGCAGAGGCTTCTTTGTTACGAATAACTGCATTAAGGGATTAGTCTAACTAAACATCACAAACAAACCTTACACTGTCCTTCTTAACTCTGCCTTCCTTCCATTTGGAACTACGCAATACTCTAAGCTTCCGTGTCATCGGCTAACACGGGGTACATTCCAAGAAGAAAGAGTCGATACAGTTGCAGACTGTTTTCCATCACACACTGGCCACGTGTCATGACTCCTTGGAGCGAGTTCGTATTGGGGTATATTTGAGTAGATGGGAGTATATGGACAATCATATCGCAAGCATCAATACAAGCTTGATGTCATAATCATCATCATCATCATCATCATCATCATAATCATCATCAGCAGCAGCAGCAGCATCACCATCATCACCATCATCATCTTCAACATCATCAACATCACCACAATCATCATCATCATCATCATCAACATCATCATCATCTGAATTCCTATCAAGTTTCTACCAAATATTTCCATAGTGAAATTGTTCAGCCATCTGTTACACTATTCAATATTAAATGAAAAAACACAATGTGTATACAGATGGGATTCGAACCTACTGCACTGATGTGCATGGCGCTTATAACACTCCAAATTTATAACCACTCCCACAACCTGGATTTGGTGTGGGTAATGCCATTTCGATTTGAATGATCAAGATGTTAAAGAGAATCATCTTTGCATAGAGATTCAAAACGGCACAGGCCTCGACACAAATCTGTATGGTAAACAATTAATGAGTGACATCAACTTTCCAATAGTCAATTTCTCTTATATATCAAGCAATATGTGATCCAGCATATAGTGTCTACATATCACTACTTCTAGGATACTTTAGTGCATATTCATTATATGACGACGGCATGTCCTGACTCAGACTTTGTTTTATCAGGGTTATATCGACCATGGACTGGTGAACACTTTCAAAGCGTTCTATGGTAGATACTCAGAGGCTTTTTCACAATATGACGCATCATTGATACCGATGATGTGTGATGTAACATTAACCTGTTTTACCCTTTGTAAAGCTTCCACGAAGACAGCGGACAAAACATATGGCTGTTTACGACGGGTGCTACATTTGGAGCAGGATAAGCGGCAGTGATTCGTGAGTACACGCCATCTCTATACTTCGTCGCAATATCCCTTCGACTTCCTTGTGCAGTAATACACATTAGGCAATGTCAATGTTTTATTGCTTAGATTTGAACGGTTTAATTTCAGGAATATTCCACAGACAGGGCGGATGAGTGTGCAAGCTTAGCCCACTCCAAACCAGCTGTAAATATCGAGCAGTCCACGTCCCAGAGGCTCGAGAACGTCTAATCATGCACCCTAGTGCAAAACAATATGCTGTATTTCGTTATTGAAATATGAAGGACCTAAACGAAAAGCGATGTCGCCGTCGACTACTTGAACATAGTCCAAACGGTAACGCCCAGGTTACGAAATTCACTGGAATGTCAATATGAAGTGATATTATAATTTATTATTTTATACATAAGCGTTTTCTTGGAGAATGTCTGTCCGATGTATTTTTATAACTCAATTTAATGATGTTAACATAAAACTTGTTTACGATTTGGTAACTGTTAATACACTGAGCTTATAAACGTCTTAAAGTCTAGACTTTAGACTTTAACTTAAGATTCAGACTTTAATAAAGAAAATAGTTCTTATAAAATATTTAAAATCAAGACTTCAGTCTTTAATAAAGTTCAGACTTTAATGCCTAATACAAGACTTGAAAATAGAAAACTGATCACTTCAATCTTTATGAAGTTAGGGCTCTAAGTTTAATTCTGGAGTCCAGACTTTATTAAAGTTTAGCCTGAAAAACGTTTATAAGCTCGGGGCCTGATTAGAGCAAAATTACAGACTAGTAACTGTTATATACCCGTGTTACCACCCACTATGTCACATACCAATAGTTTAGAGCTATTCGGGAGTATTTAAATACTAGTATGGAAACGTTTCGCTGTTGTTAGAGCCGGAATACGTATATAGTAAAAATTAATAAATCACTAGATAATATTAGTTGTTTCTATATATAAATATATTACGATTGTCTATACCTAGAGACGAGCTCCACGGTTAAGGCACATGGTAGAGTAACATGTAATATGTCTATTTGCAGAGTCATGGCTTTATAAAGCAATACAATTGACAGCAGACGGTTGTAAATCCTTGTTACACCTATATCACGACAGTTGGTATCTATCTTCACTCATATCCGACACCATGCATGGGTGGCAATTATTACTTTACCTTCGACAGCCAATAGCTGATGGTTAAAAAATGTGCTGGGATGTTGCTAAACATTCCTTTTCTGAGTCTTTTCTACGAAAGTGTCAATGCGTGTCTATAAACGCGGGAATAGTGGCATGGTGAATAATATATCTATGTTCGTATCAACAGTCCGGAAGAAACATGCAGCGACAAATCAAATATCCATTACATCCTTGTTTTGTACACAATGCTTACACGACACAGACACGATTTATGATCATCAAGTTACGATTGTCGACGCGCGACCAGCTATAGATGTTAGGACTGGTGTATCATGATAGTTTTACAATAGTACTTCCGCCCGCTTTTGTATTTCAGTTTCAAATTGGCTATTGATATGCATTTATTTAGCCCATGTATTATCCACATATTAACCCTTTACTAGCATTAATATATACAGTTTCCAATAGCAGGACTTTCGGAACGTTGGGTGGGACAGATCGGCTATATATTTTACAAATTTCGCTTTTTTCGAACAGGTGACCTTTATTTAAGGTTAACATAAATGTATTAATACACAGAAGTGACATATCTAGAGTGCGTTTTTTCACTTCATCATGTTTTTAAATTTTATTCTCGGTATAATATAGCGTGAATAAAATTTTAAATGCCCAAGTACACTTGCCCCCAACCCCGCCTCCAAGTAGAAAATGCCTTCCGACATGCCTGCTTTGACATATCGCATCGAAGGAACAGAAGAACTAAGTTCGAGGTATGGATATAGTTCAAAATAAATGTCATAATCCCCAATAATCTAAACGACAAAACATTGACATGGTCAAAAGGGACACTGCGACAAAGTAGAGATGACAGTCATGTAGTCACGAATCACTGCCAAAGCAGTGATGATACCAGGTGTTCGCGAAAGTTGAGTACCCGTTATAAGCACAGCCATATTGTGTGGTGGTGGTGGTGATGATCATCATGATGATTATGATGATGATGATGATGATGATTAGGATGATGATGATGATGATAAATGATGATGATGATGATGATGATGACTATGATGATGATGATGATGGTGGTGGTGGTAATGATGATGATGATGATGATGATGATGATCGTGATGATGATGATGATGATTATGATGATGATGATGAAGATGATGATGATGCTTATGATGATGATGATGATGATGATGATGATGATGATGATGATGATGATGATTATGGTATAATACAAGACGAATGTCACTATCACTAAACTGTTTGTCCTGTGTGATAATCTGCGTAAAATATTATTTCTACTATTTTATAAATTGTATACCAAAGCCAAGCTTGTTTAAAACAAATGAATTATTCATAAACGATATTAATAGCCTTATTATGTGTTCAATCATTCCGGTAAAGAAATTGCTTAGTCAATAAAACCTGACGAAATAGGCCGTATTTGTTTTCAGACGTAAATAAATCAATAAAACATGATTTGTAAAGCTGATTTGTTTGTTTTTGTTTTTTTGTGTTCTTTCCTGCCGTTACAACGTTACTCGCTGTATTGATGTTGATATCATAAGAAAGAAAAACATAAAATTAGATTTCTAAGATTTTTGGGAATTTAAATTTGAAATGCATTAAAATTGATTATAGATAGTCCCAATAGTTGCACAAAACTTTGAAATGTTATTTATCTTTCAGTTTGAAAGACCAGTTTTTAAAAACTTGTGACATTCTGTTAGTGCAAACCTCGTCAGTCCGGTTGGTTTCGGTGAAACAGTCTTAACTTAGTTGATTGCCCTTTGTGGTCACGGAATTAGGGATACAAAACCACAAATGAGTACTCGGTTTTCAAGAGCTCTCCAATAAGAACGGCCAAATTTCTCGCTTCTTGTCTGAACACGACAATTATACTAGCATAAGAATATGGACGATTAAGGATGTGTGACTCATGCTCAGAACAAACCATGCTCATGTTTATTGTGAACACAATATCGGTTGGTAAAATCGAATTATATCTTTCACGTTGACGTCTTGTATTACTGTATATTATAAAGATGAATTTCAGTGTTCGATCGTCTTTGTTTGTACTTTGCAAAGAGAAAAAACTTTCCGAATTATTCCGACTAAAAAAGTAATATCTAATTATATTAGAAATGGATACAAAATTAACAGCTTCAATGTTTATGTTTAGTATGTTAATGCATAATATTTGTTTACCTTAATAATTATTTATTTACTTACTTTGTATTGAAATTGTTTTAGTACTTATAAATTAGGTATGCATTGATACCTGGTTCCGAATATAGAACATGTGCTTTATTATAAAAATATTATAGCAACAAATGCAATGCACCCTGGGATTGAGATGATGACCTGACCTCGGTCAGAACGTCAACTCCATCTCAGCTCCCTCTATAACATCCTTCGGATGGACGAAGGCGTAAAAG
This sequence comes from Melanodrymia brightae, assembly GCA_032273805.1. NCBI lineage: Eukaryota > Metazoa > Mollusca > Gastropoda > Neomphalida > Peltospiridae > Melanodrymia > Melanodrymia brightae. The sequence continues at coordinate 1,798 of JAUTCZ010057572.1, read as the reverse complement.
CACATTACCAGTTACAATGCAATGCTATCGGCTAGCTATGTGATTATTTGTTAACACATTTTCCATAAACTGGTACTAGTGGCTTTAATAAATGGCTTTGATTAAGATAGCGGACAAACACTATGGCCTTGCTTGAGACGAGTGCCACATGTGAAGCAGAATACACTTCACTTTCGCGAACATGTCATTCGTGAATACATGACATCTCCAGTTTGTCGCAATGTCCTTTTGAACCTGCCTTGTGCAGAAATACGCATTTGAACATTTCCATGTTTTGTCGTTTAGATTTACGGTTTATGTGGATATATTAAAGTTTATTCTTTCCATAGATGATTAGACTGGTGTATTATCCGAAACCCGCGCGTTCCGTATTAATAACACAACGCTATTCTGTGCGTGGAACCCCTGACCAGTCGATCTCTACAGCTCGTTAATTTTCCCTGTTTATCGTTAATGTTCTCGGCAACATTTCATTATATCTCAGCTGGTAAATTAACAAAGTCAGGTGCTTTTGCCTTCAAATAGCCGAGGCTTTTATTACAAAATGCGTATAATGAAAAAAATTGGCTCATAAATTTTTCAAACATCAATAAGCACCGGGGTATTGAAATTTAACCATGTTGCTTATTTCTTTTCCATCTTATGAAATAATGATCTTGTGTCGATAATCTTCGCCTCGACGCGGTGATAGGGCGGCCATAATAGCAGAAACGAATGCCAGTTTGATCGCAAAAGCATGTGTGGCGACGTTTGCAAAATGAGTTAATTGAGAATATGATGCGTACAGCGCATAACGCATAATGTGGAAATGTATTTTTTCCAATAAGAAAAGCGCCCAGCATGCGTGAGACAGGTAATGCCATAAACGACATCACGTTGCAACTCGTGTCAGCTGCGTGAAAGCTTTTGCACATTTTAAGGGTATATTTATTAAGTAATCTATGATGTATATAGAAAACACATCTTGCGTATTCCTAGCCCAGAAGACGCTAATTTGACAAATAGCCAGTGTTTTCTTTATCCTAATACTTTCATTGACATAAAACTCCATTATACTTCATTAAAATGTTACTTTCGGATTTACTGTAGCTAGACATAATAATTAACTTGACGTTGGTGATTAAAATGTTTCATGTGTTGCTATGAAAAGAATATGAATTCAAATCCCCAAACGAGTGAAATAGATGTATCGTATCAATGGTTCTTTGTTTCAAATTTTACAAAAATTGTTTTGAAACGTTTCATCTATTAAGTCTTATCTGCAATCTTCATTAATATTCACTTTAAGTATAGAGTTCGTGTATTTTGTACGGATCATGTAAATATATTATTAATTGGTTGCTTTGATACAATAAAAGTACTATGTGCAAACACTTTATCCAACGAGAAAATAACAAAATAACATTACGTGATTGAGACAACATGTAAACAATGGTTTTTAGTTCACTGAATTAGATATATGATGTTTTAACATTTCAAAACAAGGTGTATCAGAACCGATAGATTCGGAATCCAGTACAATTTAATTATGTTTTGGTGGCAATATATGGTTACGGTATTTTAAAAGAACACCTACGATAAATATGTTTGTACTCATATGTTTAATTTACTTCAGTTGCATGCATTTCCTTTATCGTGTCCTTGTCTGACATCGCTTTATTTATATAAAACATAATGTAATAACGTGTTCAGTGTGTTGCGATGTGTGAAATCCCAGAGATATCTGGTTGAATCAAGCTATACTGCCATCAACTTGTTGAGGTTTTGTAATAAAGTATGCCTAGAAATACCAATACGT
>JAUTCZ010057561.1:0-10220 GCA_032273805.1 Melanodrymia brightae | reverse complement strand
AAAATAAATAACTATGAATACATTTACAGGGGTGGCCTCAATCAAAAAGTCGCCTAGGCTTCGGCAGATCGCCAAAACCTCCTAGGCAGATGACTGACAAGGGTCTAGATTAACATTTTTTCTGACTGCACGACCCTCGGACAGGGCTCGAAATGGCCAGTCGCCAGGTCGCGAAATGCGACCAAAGTTTCATTTGGGCGACTGAGATGTTAAAACAATTATGGGTTAGTTGCCCAAAAAATATTATTTGGGCGACCTTTTGTTCTATAACAAGAGCCACTACATTTGTATACTAGCCTACACTGTGCACATTTGCCTTTACTTAAAAGTTGAAATATGAATATTTTTCATTTGGGCTATCAAAAGCAAGTTTGGGCCACTTAACCAAGTTTTTTTCAAAATGAATATTTAGTGGCCCAAATGTTTTGTTTGGGCCACCATACGTTTCGGACGGGTTTCGAGCCCTGTGTACCTGTTTGGAAGAACGTCGTTCTCAGTGTGCACATGATCCTCAGCGACGTCCGACGCATGACAGAGCTCGCTGAAGTTCTTGTGAACCTCGCTACACAGAACTGTGTTCTTGGTGACGAACAGCTGGTGGAGGTGGTCATAAAGAGGCCCGTTATATTCATCATCTTCTTCTTCCCCTACATCATCATCATCGTCAACATCATCACCATCGCACGCTGTACTTGTTAACGGGACTTCCCTCAACTTAGGCTTTTGAACTATAAAAAGATAAAAGTTTGTTTGTTTAACGACATCTCTGGAACACATCGATTATTAATCAGTGGTTATTGGGTACAGTAAACGACCATACATTGATAGTAATCTGTCATCGAACCACCATTAATTTGGAGAGCGTTCTGAAATATAATTATGTATTTTTTGTGGATCATATTATTTGGGCTTGCATAATTGCTGTAAAACATTAAGTGGAAGCTTAGTTAATATTTAGTAAGATGATCCTAGACAGAGTTACCTGCACTTGGCAATGTTGCTGCAGACGTCTCGGAAGAGTTGCCCTCGTTATTCAGTTCGTTCTCATCAGACCAACCTTCTGAAAAACACACAGAATCACAGTATATTACTCTTGTCAAAGTGGTAAGTTTTTCTATAGCAACAGTCAGTCGGATAGTCAGTGAGTGAGTCAGTGACTTACATGTACTTTTGGTGTGCAACACACCATCTTCACTAAATAAAGATAAAAGATAAAGTTTGTTTGCTTACTGGTACCACTGGAACACATTGATTATAATCAGCGCAGTTATAGCGACATTTGGTCACGGTAGAAACCCGCTGCTGCCCCATAGGCTACTTTTCTTCGCATGAGATATTTTATGTGCACGTTCTCATAGACAGGAATGTAAACACCACATCATTTGATAGACCAGTCATGGATCACTGGCTGGAATGGGAAATAACCCAATGGGTCCCCTGAGGGGTATCGATCCTCCGACTCATCGAGCCGCAGGCTGTGCTCTCCCGTCCCACTCATTTGAATGTCAAATACACGGTTATGTCGACACGGTTATATCATAGATACACACTTACTCCTGTCATCTCTGTAGTACATACTATAGATATAACACGCTGAAATGTTCTAATTTATTCATCGTAAGGCCTGTTAGCTCAGTTGGTTAGAGCGTCGTGCTAATAACGCGAATGTCGTGGGTTCGACCCCCACATGGGCCAACGATTACTTTTAGTAATTTTAAAATGTATTAAACAAAAATACGACTAGTTACTCACTAAATTATGATGTTTTGTTTATTTTTCCACAAACACAATCATGTTTTGTGCTTCGGGGTACAAGTTTTGAAAACAATTTTACCGAGTGTGTACTCTTCACAAATATTAAAAAAATTAACTTGTGCCCAATCCTTTTGTATAATTATTACATGTAATAAAATATGTTTCAATAGACATGATAAATACATCTACTTTACTACCAGAGCACTACTAATAGCACTACGAACAGATATAATTCGGTAAAATGGTTTAGTTATTATATCGTAGGGCCTGTTAGCTCAGTTGGTTAGAGTGTCGTGCTAATAACGCGAATGTCGTGGGTTCGATCCCCACATGGGCCAACGAATATTTTTTTTTTACAAATACATGTATTTAAATGGTAAATAATTATATTAATTGATATTAATTCATATCTATCAAATGGTCTCGCATAACAAAACAAAATTGTATGATATATAGAGAATGTCGTGGGTTCGAATCCTCACATGTCCCAATGTATTTTTTGTTTACAAATAATTTTTTTGCATATTGACGTATATCAACGTGTTAAACCATTTTGTTTCTGTTGTGTTGTGATTAATAACTTACATCAATAAATTTAAATTTAGTATAACTGTACTAATATCAACTAAATTTACTAAAAACCAGGCACCAGACTGGTACACATTAACCATTCATGAGCCAATGATTTTTTTTTTTACAAATATTTAAAATGGTACATAATTATATTAATGCATACTGACATATATCAACATGTTAAACCATTTTGTTTCTGTTGTGTTGTAATTAATAACCTAAATCAATAAATTTAAATTTAGTATAACTGTACTTCTTCTTCTACTTCTTCGATCGCTTCCTTTCTAGACGTCCACACCAGTGGCTCGCACGCATGTTGCTGTTGTTTGAAGTGCAGCCTGGTTGCCGTACATTTTCTCCTTCAGAGGCGTGTTGTCTGGCCATGCTGTTTTTCGTAACTGTACTAATATCAACTAGATAACAAACAAATCAGGCACCAGACTGGTACACATTGATGACGATAAAGTTTGATTGTTTAACAAAACCGATGGAGCACAGCGGATAATTATTGGATGTCAAATACACTACACGGTTATGTTGACACGGTTATATCATAGATACACAATTACTAGATCTGTCATCTCCGTAGTACATACCACGATAAAATGTTCTAATTTATTCATCGTAAGGCCTGTTAGCTCAGTTGGTTAGAGCGTCGTGGACTTCCGGTTTGGCTTTTGGCTTGGTCGGGCGCGTTTCACGTCGGCTCTGCGAAAAACAGTGTTTTCGATAGCCTGTGGTGCTTTTTCCCTTTGTGCGTTGGTGGTTTTCTTGGTAAAAGATGGACCAAGAAAGGAGGAATGAAGATCCGATTAGTTTTAAAACGTTCAAGAAAGAATGCACAGTTGAAGTTGGAATGGAAAAGGGAATGAAGGCGGGTGAGTTGATTGACTTTATAACCTCTGTACACAGAGAGGGAGACATTTTGGCGTGTGTACCAAGAGGTAGACAGACGTATGAAGTAACCTTTGCAACGGAAAGACAAGCTAGAGTTTTTGTTGAAGAAGAGACAATGACATGCAATGGCAATAATATGAAAATGAATTTAATTTTTGCTGACAGTATTGTTGTGTCGTTTTTACATCTACCAGCTTATGTGACAGACAAAGAAATTATTGCAAAATTAATAGGGCTTGACATTGAAATTTTGTCGCCGGTCAAAAGAAGGATGCACGAGAAAACAAACGTAGCAGATGGGACACGATATTTAAGAGTAAAATTCCCGCACCATATTAAAAGTTTACCATATTCGATGAAATTTGAAACTGTGGAAGGTTTACAGTTTTTTCGAGTACTACACAACAATCAATTGAGAGTGTGTTACCAGTGTTTGGAGGACAATCACGTAATAAAAGACTGCCCATATACAAAATGCTACAAATGTAAAGGACTAGGACATATTGCCCGTTTCTGTAAAAAGAATAGCTTGTGTGAAGAATGTGGGGATGACAGTGGTGCATGTGAATGTAATGATAAAACTGATAGTGCTAGTGAGGGAGAACTAGAACAAAACATTATCATTGACGTTTCAAACGAATCTGGGAAAAGTCATTCAGATCAACTTGACGTAACTTTCGATGAGGTAACTTTCACAGTGAATCACAACTCACTGCAGAGTGGTGAAACCCCAGTAGCGGGAGACAAGCCAGTCACCAGAAAGGACACAAGTAAAAAGCGGGCTACTGTGACGAACACAGCTGAGTCTAGTGCACAAAACAACGCAGAGGAAAATAATGATAAGCAAGCGCAAACTATGGAAACGGAGAATGAAAGCCAAGAAACAACGAAGAAAACGCGTCGTTCACGCATAACAAAGAGACCAGCTGATGAGACCATTTGGAACATTGTTGAAAACAGGAAACAAAAGAAAGACAGTTTACGTGCGAAAAGTATGGATGAGAAAATGAATAAAAGAAAAATGAATGATAGTGAGAATGAAAGGGGGAAAAATATTTTAAAACATTAACTTTCATTATCTTCAATATTATATTACTTTCTTTAAATGTTAATGGACTGAGGGATATTGACAAATTGAATTCAGTGTTCGCAACTATCAAAAGTAAACACGCACACATTACCTTTCTACAAGAAACTTTTTGGGATGATGCCTTTATTGAAAGATATAAACATTTATGGGATGGGAAGATTCTTTATAATAACTGTCCTGATCAAAATCGACGTGGGGTGGCTGTTTTGATATCTTCTGGTTGTGAGTATGAAGTGCATTTAGATAGTTGCGATGACAAAGGTCGTATCTTAAAAATTAATGTACAAATTGATGATGATGTATATAGTTTTATTAATATTTATGCGCCAAATGATTCTAATGAAAGATGTGTTTTCTTTTCACAGGTATCAACATATATATCAGATGACAAAACTATTTTAGTGGGAGACTTTAATGAAACGTTTAACCCCAATTTAGATTTAGGGATTAATAATAAAACTTTTAATATTAAATCAAGTAATATGCTACAGAAATTAAAAGTAGAACATGATCTCATTGATATATGGAGGCAAAGAAATACTGATAAGAGAGAGTTTACCAGGATACAGCTCGTGGAGAATATTTATAAGCAATCTAGAATTGACATGTTTTTAGTTCCTAGAACAATGAGTACATATATTAGTAATGCTTATATAAGATATACAGCATTAAGCGACCATAATTTTATCTGTCTAAAATTAGACTTTTCAAGAGTTGAAAGAGGACAGGGTATTTGGATTTTTAATAATGAATTATTAAATGATAGTGAGTATTGCAATACAATTAATAATATGTTAGTAGAAGAAACTCAATGTCCGCTATTCAATAATGAACTTCTTGTATGGTGGGATAATGTGAAGTACAAAATTAAAAAATATTCTCAATTTTATTCTAAAAAGAGAAATACAATTTTAAACCAAGAATATTTTAGAATACAAAATGCTTTGAAAAGGGAATATAGTAGAATATCCAACAACATTAGTAATGATTATACCAAAATTTTGATGCTAGAAAAAGATCTAGATATTTTTGAAAAAAATAAATGTAATGGAGCTATCTTAAGATCGAAAGCCCAATGGGCACTTGAATGTGACAGAAATACGACATTCTTTTTGAATTTAGAAAAAACAAAACAAGAATCAAATGCAATTAAAGAATTAAATACAATTAATGGATTATCTAGAAAAACTGAAGATATTTTAGATTGTGCGTATGATTTTTATTCCAAATTATATACCAAAGAAGATATTGATATCAACAAAGAAACGGAAATATTAAATTTATTAAATAATAAAATTAGTGAGGGTGATAAGCAAACATGTGATGTTGACGTGTCCATGGAAGAATTAACAAAAGCTTTAAAAGGTATGAATAAAAATAAATCTCCAGGAAGTGACGGGATTACAGTTGAATTCTACTTAAAATTTTGGGATGTCATAAAACCTCTATTTTATAGGGTATGTACATCTATACAAAATGAAGAGCATTTATCTCGCAGCATGAAAAGAGGTGTTATAAGTCTTTTCTTTAAGAAAAAGGGTGATAAAACAGAACTAAAAAATTTTAGGCCAATAAGTTTGTTAAATGTCGACTATAAAATTATTTCTAAAGTATTAGCATTCCGTTTAAAAAATGTGTTATCAGCGATTATCTCCCCTGAGCAAACGTGTAGTGTTCCGGGTAGGGATATAGCGGATAACATTATGTCAGTGCGTGATGTTATTGATTTAGTTGATTCCAATAACGAAGATGGTTTTTTAATTAAAATTGATCAAGAAAAAGCTTTTGATAGGGTGTCACATAATTTTATTTTAAAAGTACTAAACAAATTCAATTTTGGTGATAAATTTATATCTTGGATTAAAATACTATATAATGATATAAAAGGAAGTGTAAAAATTAACGGTCATTTAACCCCCTTCTTTCCTATAACCAGAGGTGTTAGACAGGGCTGTCCGATTTCTATGTTATTGTATGTTATTGTAGCAGAACCATTAAATATTTTGATTAAAAACCAAACAGATATTTCAGGTATTAAAATTAATAATGAGTGTAATTCATTGTTATTTCAACACGCAGATGATACAACTATAACGGTTAGGAATACTCAGTCTGTTGAGATAGTTTTTAACACGGTTGATTTCTTCTGTTTAGGAACAGGGGCTAAAGTAAATATTGAAAAATCAGAAGTATTGTGTCTTGGTAAGGCTAAACAATATGATTATAATTTTAATTTTCCGGTAAAGGTTAAAAAAGATTGTGTTCAGATTCTTGGTATCTATTTGGGACCAGATAAATCTTTATGTGAAAGTTTAAATTGGAAAAATAAGGTTAACAAATTAAATATCTTAATTAACATGTGGAGACAAAGGAAACTTACATTAAGTGGCAAAGCAACGGTATGGAATACTTTATTAACTTCCAGACTATGGTATTCAATAAGTGTAATTCAAGTACCTGCGTGGGTAGAAACAGAAATTAAGACATTATATAGTAAATTTATGTGGGGAGAGAAACCGCCTTTGATTAAATACTCGACAATAATAGGTAAAAAGTGTGATGGTGGACTAAATATTCAAGACATTTTTCTTAAAAAGTTAGCTTTTAGAGTAAAGCTGCTTAGAAAATATTTTGATAATGATTTTAAAGCGGTATGGAAGTATACAATGTCTGAATTTCTGTCCAGTTATATGAATATGAACTTATCAAAAAATATTTTTTGTATTGTTTATAAAGCATTAAAGTTGACAAACATTAACCCATTTTATGCTGAGGTGTTGTCAGCTTGGGATATTGTGTCTAAAAGAGAGCGTGTCTTTCCATCAGAGTTATCAGATGTATTAAGTCAACCATTGTTTAACAATCCTTTTGTTAGTGTTAAAGATAGTATAGTAATTTCTAGCAGGTTTATTGATAGTGGAATAATAACGATAGCGGATATATCGTACGAAGTAATACAGGGTTTTTTCCCGACTTCGGCAGTTATTGAAATAGTTCATGAAAAGTTTCCTGATGTTTCTGATGAACAAATTTCAAATGACTATAGTACCTTATTAGATTCTATTCCTTCTGAATGGAAATTATTAATTGGAAGTAATATTGTGCATTCTAGAATTAATCCAGAATTGTTTTTACTTCATAACTGTAATATAATTAATGCAAATACCTTTACTGTTAAGCTTATATATTCCATTCTTATTTCACAAAATTTTAAAACTCCCACATGTGTTGAAAGATGGACTAGACTGGGCTTTCAAGTTTCTTGGGAGTTAGTTTGGAAACATCAGCATTTTTTTGATAAATCTTCGGAATTTATTGATTTAGATTACAAAATAGCACACAATGTAATTTTTACTTATGATAAGTTGTTCAAATATGGCATAGTTGATTCTAGTCTATGTCCAGTTTGTTTAAATGATGAAGAGGATATATGCCATTTATTTCTATATTGTAATGAATTGATTGATCTTATATCTATATTTGAAGAAATTTGTACTACTGTGTTTATGAATACTGGCTTTTCTTTACAGCAGTTAAAGAAATTGTTACTTTTTGGATGTGTGTCTAAGGTGAGCTATTGTAATTTTGAATTTTTTAACATTTTATTGTCCATTTATAGGATATCAGTTTATAAGAGGCGTTTAATATCTGAATTAAGAGGTAAAAATATTAATGTGGTCAGGTTATTCAAACATTACATGTACAAATATTTTGAAATGCTTTTGGGAGATTATAAATTTCAAAATCGAACTTCGGTTTTCATTACTAAATATATTAAAGATAATGCTTTTCTAGATTTTAAAGACAACGAAATTATTTTCAAATATCCTCTTATAAAATGAAATTATGTTTAAATCGTATCCAACCGTCATAGAATGAATGATAGTGTGTTAGTATAGCGGTGTGATTGTGGAAGTGAGTGGGTAGTAGTAAATGTACCTTAACTTATGTTTTATTTGTGTGTAAGTCGTGGGTTATGCTTCTGTGAGAGAGTGTGTGAGTGCGTGGTAGTGTGATTTATTTTATTATCTTCATTTATGTAATGATATGTTATTCATGTGTTTGTGAAATAAAAAGATAAAAAAAAACGTCTGCTTAACACGCAGAAGGCCGCGAGTTCGAGCCTCGCCAGAACCTTTTTTTATTTTACAAAGTTAACATTTGTTATCAGATGCGTATCATGTCGACATTAACATGCAAAGCTTTGTGTTTTTTCATTAAAATGTTTGTCTACTGATTTTTTACACTTGCAAGACAATGTGTTTCTGGTTTAAATAGACCTAACTTATAATGCGTACTTTTGCCTAGAATGAATTAGTGTAGACAAAAGTCCAAGGATCATCTTAATTACGTTACTACGAACGCATTGCATATTAAAGTTTAATAATAAACAAATGCTCGTTGAGTTAAAAAAAAACGTTACAAATAGCTTTAATTAGATGCGCAAAGACGGTGGCATTCATCATAAAACTAGGTATAAGGTCTTTAATACTTCAGGTATTCAATAATGCAAACAAAAAATATTGAATAGTTCATATAAAACAAGTCTACGCTGTCAAAATAGAATTCAATTAGAATAAAAAGTATAAAAACAAAGGTTTTGGCGAGGCTCGAACTCGCGACCTTCTGCGTGTGAAGCAGACGTGATAACCACTACACCACAAAACCGTTCCTATAATTGATAATAATCCATGAACATATTGAGGTGGTCGGTGTATTTCAGCGCTCAGTAAACCATGTTTAGATAATAAATTATGTGAAATACAACTGTAATCGATTGTTATACGATTTATAGCAGTAAACTAACATAATCTATATTCTACCGTGTAAACGCTAAGCTGTACAAAATGTTTGCGGATGCTATTTCACCACCTTTTGAGGACCCCTTTTGTGTTTCATAACTTCCGATTCAATTTTCAGGAAGAAAGTTTGCGATCCTAGGTTTCGATTTAGAGCTTGTAACGTTATTAAAATATGAGACCATTGACAACATAGAAGATCGTTGCTGCCATTGTTTATGTATACCTTCAAAGGTTAAATATCCACCTTTTAATTTATCTGTTCAACTTCAACGATTATTTATCATATTAATTTGAGCAATATTATCATCGCATAACCTGTTTTCGTGTTAGCCATGGCAATTTTGATATGGTTAAAGACTTTAATAAAGTTCTTGCAGGCGCATTTCCTTTATGCCTTAAACGGAACAAGGCGTGCGCGTAGCTGAGTTGTAAAGCATTCACCTCACGTTTGATAGGTTGACTGCTCAATGACTCAGGAGACTGGTTGGGTTGTTTCCCGTTCCAACCACTTATCCACGACTGGTCTATCCAAGGCTGTGGTGTAAGCTATCCTGTCTGGGAAAGTGCACCAAAATATCCATTGCTGTTATTCAAAGACTACATTGTTTGCACAAACTGGATGCCACCGTAATCCTTAAAGAAGAACTAAAGTGATGAGTGGCAGGATTCATGGCAGGTTTCAGTTACCAGATGCATAATCGACACAAGTAACAAGTATTACAGTCAAATACAGCTCCATGTATAGAATCAGAAATTGTGCTGACCAATCATCCAAATAGCGATTTAGTGATTAATTACATGTAGCTGGACCGACTATGGTTAATCATTACATTTAGTTTATATATTGATGGTTGAATAATAATGATAAAATTTCTAAAGCAAATATTTGAAAATATGTTCAGCAGTTTCAATGCTATTCACCACCACAGGCTTCGAAATAAGTCGAGAACGGACGTTCAGGTTACCGGGCGGTTACCACATGACAGAAAAGTCGAGAACGGATTTCCGTTCTCCATAAAATTCGTCAGAACAGTGACAAGAATGAATTATAAATACATTATACCATCAGTTTCCACTAATTAAGGGACTTAACAATAATAATA
>JAUTCZ010057550.1:0-10222 GCA_032273805.1 Melanodrymia brightae | reverse complement strand
CGACTGAATGGCCAGGATAGAAGTTAGTGTTAGTATGAGAGAGGAAACCCGTTGCTTGTTACTAAACAGCAAGAGATATTTCATATGCACTTCCCCACATACAGAACAATAGATAGCACGGCCTTTGTTAACAGGTAACAAATTCCGTGGTGTGTTCTATCCTGTCTATGAGATAATGCACATAAAAGACCCCTTGCTGTTTTTCGTTAAGAGTAGCCCATGAAGCGGCGACAGCGGGTTTCCTCGGGTTTCTAGTGGCGTCGTTAAATAAAACAAACTGGCCGGTGTAAGTGGTGTACACCAACCCATTCGATAAAAACGGAATCTTCGGAAATGTGAAAGATGACGGGCCCAAACAAGTATCCCACAGCTTATATGGTCTTGCGGTCCTTTCACATAGATGCTGAACAATAGAGATGCTCTAAACGCATAGTTGTGTCATATTATGATGCCCATATGAAACTTAACAATGTTTCATTAATTTTGGCAAAAAAAAAAGAAAACAAGATTAGGAAATCAATTTTAAAAAGATGGACATTACCTTTTGATATGTATAACCTCGTCCTTTTTATTACTCTTTCGATACAGGCTCATAACTTGTACATTATTGGCACTATGCAACATAATGGCTATGTCATATTATCACAGGAAATCAAACACATTTGAAAACGGGAAATAAATTAACGTGTTTGTATCACCCAGCATGGCCAAGCTCTCTCTAGTTCAAGAACATGTTATAGCCACAGATGATTAGACCTAAAATAGATAAATTCATTCGATTAATGAGCTATTATCTTGGAGAGGAAGAATAATTATGTTTATTTTGGTGCATACATTGGTTATTTTAATAACGGCATCGTGGTTTCGAAAGAGATCATATTGGGTCGGCCTTTGATCTTATAGAAGTGTTAGCACATAAAGAAGAATCGATTTCTCAACAATTGAGTCTATTTTCATAACGGATACATGGCCACGCGACCACTTAATGCCGGGCGCAATGACATAATAGAATCCATTTGGTTCTCTCGTTTCTTTTGTCCAAATAGCATGGCTTTTGGTTGGCGAAACTATTTTATAATTCTGTTTGTGATAACGACAGATGTTTAGGAATCAAAATGGCGGTAATAGCAAGATTTAAATTAAGGTTTGTTTGTAATCATCAACTTCGGTCATAAACTACAGCTGAGTAACTTCTCCTATTTTTGAAGACTTCACCGTTACTTCAGAGAAGAGACAAATCACGTTTCCTGATTTTTTCGATTTTAAAATAGTGCAAATAACCACTAGTTTTAAGGTTTATTGCACCATCTTGTTTTTGTATTATTCAAATTAACATTTACTTTCATCTTATTGATTACAATATCAATATTTGTATATCCAATGTGTTTCTGGTCATCTAAATGTGTCGTGCGAATTTATTGTAGATAAAAGTAGATATATTGATACTGTAAGCACTAATATGTAAGTACATGTTAATTTAATAAACAAAAAAAAGTCCATGAGCCAGAAATAATATTATGCTACAAATAGCATTAGCTGCGAAAGGACGGTGGCATTCATCTTAAAATTAGGCATAGCGCCTTTAATATAACGTGATGACTGCAGAAATTCTGTATTATTACAAAATTTAATATTATTCCATGATCTTGTGTGATTTTTTTCCCCATTATTCTAGCTACCAATGACATTGTGTTTTAACGGTAAATTATGTTGGATTATATCGCATTTCATAACACGGTTGCCAAACATGTTCTTCCCAATACCATTACGTCTAATGCTATAACAACACAGGCCATCATGAGATACGATCTGTTAAATCTAACGGTTGCCACTTGCATATGGCATTGACGCGAGAAAAAATAGCTGATAGCTAACGGTATTACTTTTTGACATCGACACTCTGGCTAAATGTCAATTAGTGGATGCATATCTGCTAATTCGTCACATTGTAGACTTGGCAGCTTTCATTGACATTGAAGCCCCAGAACAAAATCGGCGTTATGTCATCTTGTGTAACGCGCCCCCACGTGGCCAAGACGGAGTAGGTGTGAAGTGGTAGACCAGGCTTTCCCACTGCTCATCGCATTGTCTTCACTGACAGATGTCTCTGCTGGGCCGCATGAGCTTTATCCAATTAGTAACATTAGTGGGCTAATAGAAGCAATCAGCAATAATTGTGCTGGTATTTAGCAATGATTTCTAAATCCACAACAGTATTTTTTTCTTTTTTTAAAATGGTTTTTGTTTTGGCCCAGACAATTTGGTAGTGCCAGTAAATTTAATCAAATATAACTCGTCTCCAATATTATTTTTATATTTTAGTTCCTCTTGTACAGTTTCCGTCTTATAACGTGTTTTTGTTCAGTGACATGCCACGCTTCCTGTGAACGTTAGTTATAGTTTTATACACGTTCTTTATTATCTAATACTGTTATATTATGTATGTATACATTTTTGAAGATCTCCTGTTGACCTCTTGCCATTGTACATAATCATCTTAAAAACTTCCTTATGATTGTGCTGTCGTGTGATGTGTTTAAATAAAGTTTCAAAGTCTGTGGATTGCATGTTTGTAAAAGAAAAGAAATATAGTATTGGACGTGTGACTGTCTTTCGTTTGAGATCCAATAAACTACTGGTTATTAATCATTGTGTTCCAGTGATGTCGTGAAATTAACAAACTTGATTAAATATCGGTCTCACAGGCTTCTGAATATTATGCAAACTCAAAACTGCCAAATTTTCCCACGACTGCAACAGCATTTTAATATCTATACCATAAACAAGCCCCTACACAGAACGAGTTCGGGCGTACACCTGTCATAACTCTTGCGTGTTCTTACGCAATACATTCGTAAGTGGCGCATGGCGCCGAGCAGACCCCGGCAGATGGCGCTCTCAAATGACAATAACCTGCTAACATACCCGTAATAAAAATAATTAAAAGTGAATTGTTAACACACATACAGTACTTCAGCTGACTATTTGCTGCAGTTTAACTCTCACGATAGAGAACAGTTATGAGCGAATTAAAACTGAAATATTACATAACGCAAATTAACAACGAAGTGTTTCGATGGTCCTTCTGAGGTGCGTGAGGTTGAAAGATCGATCCCTACCCTAATGAAATTAATTTAACTGATCATTACTGGAGCGGAACGTAGCTCAGTGCAAGAGGGTCAGTCAGGTTCAAGAGGTCGTAGATCAGTGGACCTGTTGTGCTATTTCCCGTTCTAACCACTATCATAGGACCGGTTCATCAAAGAGCGTGGTATGTGGTATATTCTAAAATATCCTAGCTGCGATTTGGTAACAGTAGAGTATGTGTTGGCAGCAGGTTTCTTTGGAGATCATGTGTTGATATAAAACTGTGTTTGATTATAAATCATGGTGCTCTTTGGTGTCGTTTAATAAACTAACTTCATCTTTTAAGTGATCATTACTGTTTCCTAATCCAATCCTAATCCTAGTAAGTTAGAAAACAAAAGTCAAATTTTTAAACCAATGAATTATCTTTTGAATTAAATACACAACAATCGCTATACAAAATTTGGCTTTGTTGTGTCTGAGGTATTTTCATTGTTACGTTTAACATAAAAGAAATACAGAATATCGCTAGCATAGAATATTAAAATACACATTCCCCGCCGCTTGTTAACCCCCGCCCCTATATAACAATACATGTATTATACTGTTTATTTCCTTTTCAAAATGACTAACTTTGTTTGTCATTTAACATTGACATCGCTGTTAACGTATGTACTTAACAATAGTTTCATTTAGCATGGGTTTGAAATGATTTAATCAAACCTGACCACATTGCCTGGTCACACAATATAGACACACACAATGGACAAGAAGTCAGTTCCCACAACGTCGTTCTCCCATAGCATTGCACGCAATTTGAGTGTAACAATAATATTTATTGCTCACTCGGTGACGAGATCAGTGTTTAACAAGAGCGAGATCTGAGCGCATTAAGAACATAGAAACACTGGTTCCTGTAGTACTTACGTTCACATTATACCAGCATGAGATCTATCTAACGATGGGAACCAGTTAGGAGATTATCAGAAGATTACGTTGGATTTCAACGACAAATATTGTGATCACGTCATCGAGAATTCGACAGTTTGTGATCTCATAGCCGCCCGTAAAATCATAGTTCTGCACAAAACAAAATCAAACGGATATTTTTTTTCAAAGGTATATGAAAAGAAGTTAATCTTTAATCTGGATTTGTTTTGTCTGGATCTGAAGTTGTTTTATCTTGGTTATAACATTCATGAACATGTTGAAAGCTTTCAATAATATTTATGGTACCGTATACCTATTTAAGGGCTATTTCCTGTTATAACGCATCACCGACATTGCTTATGTCTGATGCAATAACCTATCTTGATAATTTCATTAAAAACAAAGATCAAACAAACACAATGGATATGCTCAAAATGGCTATACAACATTAATTGCCTGGCTCTTACTCTAAGACGAAATGGCATATGCCAAAGATATGAAGATTGACGTATGTATGTTTAGGACTATACTGGTAAAATTTTCAAGAATTGAAATCGAATATACATTTTAGCAAGTCCAACACGACAAAAACCATCATCGAATTCAATCTGTTACCTCTGCACAAAACAGACTTCAATGGATATTTGAACATAGTGTCAATGGAATACAATGATAAAAGTATAATGTAAGAACGTATTCTCGAACGAAAAAAGCAACATACATCGACAATACAGGGACATTAATTATATTTTGTAATTAAACCACAACACCATTAAAGAACTAAAATACATAATATGAATACACTCAATTCTGTAACCATGTTAATTACACATTCTGTGTAACACATAACAAAGGTGTTGAATGTTTACACGTGGGTGTCACCTTGTTACAATGGGAACACTGGTTATGCCGGGGGTTCTATAATCAAACGGTATTGTGATATACATACGTGTCCATTGTATATCACCTAATACAGAAGCAAGGTTAACATCAGGTGATAATTAAACTGATGTAATGAGACATTAACACATTCTAAGAAAACCTCTCTCTACGAACTAAGACATCTACTTCGATTCCATGTCAAAATGTAACACACAATACAAATCAATCAACACCAAGAAACCATTGACCTAACGTGTAATCGCGATTGTTTCCTATAGTAGATCGTTTGTAATATTTGCAGGTTTCTTTGTGTGTAAATCATATCGGTTAACTGCAAACGAGTATGCTGCTGTTGGCATTGTGTAATGTGTTTAGTCTTGTTCTAGCCAATAGCTTGCTTATAATATGTTATAAGAACCTGGTTCTAAAAGGGTGGATTACTATACCAAATAAGAACATTCCGGGTCATTGTTTTGAGGTGCAATGAACTTTGTAAATAGGGCATTAAATTTCGGTAGCAGTATAATTATAGTGACCAGTCTGTAGTGTATACCTCAGCGCATAATGAGATCCCAATTAAATATGACTTTAATAATGAACGACCGTTTAGCCACTATTATATGTATTTGGTATTTAGTAACCGTTATATATTTTAAACAATCGACCAGATAAATTCAGACGTTATTAAGGTGTAGCCTGGAAAACCTGTATAAGCACCGGGCCAGGTGCGACGGAGAACTATAATTAAATTGATCTGAAACAAAATTTAATTAGCTATATTGCTAATATCTCCGCGTCTAGAACGATTTAAAAGTACTATTAACCTGCAATAAAAATGCACAAAATGTCGTGCAATTGGAACCTGCAATAAAAATGCACAAAATGCCGTTTCTCCTTTGAAACTATTTTATACTGCTCGTCGCGAGAAAACATGTGCCTAAATCCATTAAACAGCAATATTAACCTACCGCCAACAAGAGCATTAAAACACAAGATATAAAAGACGAGATATAAAACACAAGATATAAAACAAGATATAAAATGAGCCGTAACACACCGGCTGTAAATTTAATATAATAACGAAAGTTAACTGTGGAGGGGTTGCCTCTGTATCTATTAATGTTATCAACGTTTGATACATTGTGAAAATCAGATCGGTTTATCACTGTTTAACTACAACGCAGGTGTTAGTATTCAGTATGAATTATTGCCAGCCGCTGGGACGACGTTTGAAACAGTTGACAGAGTTTGAAAACTTATGAAGATATAAATTATTAGACCCCTCCGCACGGTCCATTAGATAACCGACACAAAGCGATCGTCCACCTGCCTCAATTACGAACACAGAGAACGGTCAAAGCTGTTCAATATAGGGAGATGGAAGGAGGGCGGGGCGTACACATTGTAGTATCACAATTAATCTTGATATTGCAGTCAATAAATGGTAACAATAACTCTTTATTTCTTCAGTGGACTGTGTTGATATATATTTTTATTATTACTTGAAGAAATGCATAATCGCTCACTCAGAAAGATTAGTCATGGACTATGTTCTGTTTAAAGAGTCTATCTAGGCGTATTAATATAATAACATAGGTGGTTTTTTTCATCAAAAGGTCATTTTATGTCACAACCGGGTCTGTATTGTTAATAAAAGTATAAAAATGTAATTAGTTGGCTTTGAGGTTGTTCGGTGGTAATGTGGTAGGTAGGACTCAATACAATTTATCACTTTTATTAGGTCTATTTTGTTATTAAGTACTCAACCATCTTCTTTATATACGAATATGCGGTATACGTTGTATATGTTACAGTCGAGTTGTAAAATCAGTCATTTCCTAAACTGATTCGCAAAATTAGATATAATACATAAAATGATATTTTACATATAAATTAATATTATTTTTATTCTCATCCAACTACTTTATTTGCATACAGTTTGGCTACGCATTGATTTCTAAATAATAAATTTAATACCCATATTTAATAAAACCTTTGGAAATAGTAAGCGAGAATAGTATCCTAACACTTCGTGAAAATGTACTCAAAGTCGCTGAAAATATATACATTGATGGTACGATTAAACCATCTGATCGTTTAGTTATTGATTGATAGAAAAAAACATTCAAACTACATAATTTACATAATTGTACACTGTTTTATAGAGGCTTCAAACTTGACCCACAATATAAAGAATTATTGTTCTTTGTCTTTTCGCCATCACAAAGTACTATAGTCCGCATACGTTTGGCCTTTGTTCATATAATAATGTGGGGTAAATCTGGACGGAAATAAATTAACCTCATTTGTGAATGTGTTGGGCAAATAAAAACGTGAGTGAGTCTTAGACTAATATATTTTATTGGAGGAGAAAAAAAAAGTGCCAGATATTTTATAAAATGATTTAATTTAAAGGTCCACTTCCGAGTTTTAAGAGGGATGCCACCGTACGTGCGTATCTAATACTATTTGTAATATATTTCTAGCTAATAGAGCATTTCTTATTATTTAAAATTAACATTTACTTACATCTTATTGTTTACAATATCAATATAATTTTTATTATGTACATCCCACGACCATATTAAGCTTGTACAGACGCATTGGATATACATTTGTTTATATTGTAAGCAGTAAGATTTAAGTAAAAGTTGATTTTAATAATAAAGAAAACTATATGGTGGAATTCGTCTTAAAACTAGGCAGTGTGCCTTTAAAATAAAATAAAAGGTTTTACTTGATATGTTATAATGAAGCCCTATTATATTATGACGTGGTGTCAATTAAACCTGTCTGCCTATTGCATATGGGGGCATGTCTGTGCCTGACATGTTGCGGTAAATACGAGAAACAGCATGCGTTCGTTATCATGCCAGCTTCTTGTTGCTTGTCAGGTTTATTGAGTTAAGTCAACCACTAATAAACACAGTGGTCGATGGGGCATGGAAAATTGCAATTCCCACAGCGGACTCATTACTGCAATATAGCGGACCGTATTTGCTTTTCTTATCGGTGTTGTGGCGTAACATATACAGAATCATGGTTACCGAATTACCGGTGTTTAGTTACTCCGACATCGAAGATTACCTCAAGGGAGGTAATACTGTATCAACGTCACATTTTGTGATTGGCACTGAATGACAAGGCAAGTGTTGGTCAATATACGCGGGGATTTTACTTGTGATAAGTTTGCAGTATTGTTATGATAATGTCGATATCGTGTAGACTATTGAAATTGCAATTCTTGTGCTAGTTCAATGATTCACTCATTTTATCGCAGATTAGCGAGCTATTTTCTTTTCGTTTCCTAAATTGGGTAATGCTATTTGTAAACTTCACATTGTAAACAATTATCAATGAAATGATCGGTTCAAATATTATTGACTTTATACGAAGTTTTCCGATAGATAATTTTTCTTTTTATGTCGAGCAACATTCTGTCTTCTCCAACAAATAGTGTCTACAATGACTACTTATCACAAACCATGTGTCTGACGTCCAATAACCGCTGATTTATAATCGATGTGTTTCTAGTGGCGTCGTTAAATAAAAGAAACTTTACTTTACATTACGAGTATAACATGACCGTTTGGTCAAGTACGTTACTTGAGTTGATGACCTGGCATTGTATGAGATAGTCTACATTTCAAGCGCTGACTGATTTACACGCTTCAAAAGACTTGTAAGAGTAAATCTTCGGGCGCTCTCTGAAGATAACTCCAAACTAATTCAGTTATTTGTTTGCGTTTTATCTTCCTCACTAAAACAACGCTCCGCTAGATGTCTCCCAAGGACGAACTCAGGTGGACGTAGCTAGGCGCAAAAGCGTCCGCCTGAAGTGCGCAAGGTCGAAGGATCGATCCCCATCAGTGGATCTCGGATTTTGTCCGTTCCGTGACGGGTAATCTAAAGACTGTGGTGTGTGCTATCCTGCCTATGGGAAAGAGAATATAAATATTCCTTTTTCTTTATTTAACGTACAACTGATTATAAAAACTGCAACGGTTTGATGTTAGATACATACATGAAGATTAGCCTAAATTTCATATTGTTAAATAATGAACCTATATTTAGTCGTAACCGGCATACTTTTGTTTTCCTCCAAGCTATATATAAGCTGCATTAAGTTCTATTAAACTCATTATTAGAAAACAAAGCGACAATTAAAATCGTTATCTCTATACAAGAGTTGATTTCAAATTATATTCTCATTAAAAACATACTACCTATGAGAATACATGACGTGAATGTCCTTGAAACTCGTTTTTTCCCCCCAAATCACTAAGGCTTCGAGAAAATATCTGTTTTAAACAGAACTAAAACACTATAAGAATCGAATAGTATTGAGAGTAGCAACGTTATTTGGTTTTAGCATACATACGTGAACGAAATGATAATTTTGCTAGTGGCTGTACATATGAAAAGCTTTTACGTGCGTCAATAAAGCAATGAAAATCAATCTACATTAGCGTAAAATCGCAATGACCAAACAATATTTACTGCGGTGAGCAAATCATTCAATTATTTAAGCTTGCGGTGATCACTCAGAGCGGAGAACTGCTGTCAAAGTTAGTGCGCAGATGTTGGGGAGAGGGTCGATATGACACTGTCGTGCCAATTGGAATTGGCTTACTTGACAAGACAACAAAACCGGCATTGCAGCCAAAATATAGTTTCTGTCCACAATAATGGAAAAGGTCACGCAAAAGCAGAGATATAATGATGATGGCAGAAGCCGAAGGTCAATAGGAAAAGACTGAGAGGAACAGATGGGATGCGAAGAGATAGAGACAGGTACTGTATGAAGCAGCAAGAGTGAGATGTGGAACAGTCAGAGACAGAGACAGATATGAAATACTACAGAGCAAGAGAGAGGGGAGAGATACATGTAGAGACAGACAGACAAACAGACAAAAAGAGAGAGACGGAGGGAGGGGGAGAGAGAGGAAGGGAGAGGGGAACAGAGAGAGATGGAAGGAGGAAGAGGGGAGAGCGGAACACAGAGGGAGATGGACAGAGAGAGAGAGAGAGAGAGACAGACAGACAGACATACAGACAGAGGGAGAGAGACGGAGGGAGGGGGAGAGAGAGGAAGGGAGAGGGGAACAGAGAGAGATGGAAGGAGGAACAGGGGAGAGCGGAACACAGAGGGAGATGGACAGAGAGAGAGAGAGAGAGAGAGAGAGAGAGATGGAGTCAGTGAGTGAGTGAGTGAGGGAGGGAGGGAGGGAGGGAGGGAGGGAGGGAGGGAGGGAGGGCGGGAGGGAGTGAGAGAGAGGGAGTGAGGGAGGGAGAGTGCGGCAGAGCGACGTTGAGGGAAAGA
>JAUTCZ010057539.1:0-10223 GCA_032273805.1 Melanodrymia brightae | reverse complement strand
GACCTGTATTAAGCAGCCACCTGTCTTAAGAGGCCACTTTTTGTTACTCTCTTAGGTGGCTGCTTAAGACAGGTTTGGCTATACTCACTTAACGGAGAGTACTTCGAGAAGGGGAGATGACTCTTGTACGATGAAGCCCATTCCGACGACATTGAACTTTGACTCTGCTATCATCAGGTTGTCGCAGTCTTCAGTTTTCATCAGTGTGAGCTGCATAGCGTCACTTATGAACGCATACTGTCCCGACAGGACCAACTCCAGCCCTGCCGTGTTGTTTGTAATTCGCGGAGACGTTTTCAGCATTTCCCAGATAGTACGGTAGGTCTCAGTCTCACCTTTCTGAAAGTACATCCAATTGAGGTTCAAGCATGCTGTCCTGGGCACCCAGGATAGAAGTTACTATTAAATTTAATCATCATAAAAAATGAATGTTTTTTTTTGGTATCCCATTTCTTTAAGTTACTATTCTTTATTTATTCCATTTTGTTTAGATCAGTGATGTAAACGCATCACCCTGCCACCACCACCCTCCCCCATAACAGGTCTACCATATAGCTTTTGTTTGATAATTATTCCTTATGAACAAGTGTTTTGTCTTAACTGCACCACACACGAGAGCAGTTAGCTTCAGCCAAATTGATTATTTGTGAATATTTTGAACATTTCGCTGCACATGAAAGCCGAAAGCTTAGCTCATGTAGCTTTGCAACGTTTACTAGTTAACTGGTGGGAGTCCGATTTAAATAATGTGACCAGAGAATGTGATTCCATTGGCTAGCTTCTAAAAGCCTCAGAAGCGGAAACCTTTGGTGAGTGTACAGGTATTTTTTTCACGCAAGGCAGAAATTATCAAATACGATAGATACTAACATTTGACTTAATGCCACGAATGGATAGTCTTTTAGAAAATTACACGCACATGCAAACACATAGCTCTTCTCTTGACAGGAATGATTTTGGATGAAGCTAATTACTCTTACTTACTTGGATGAAGCTAATTGCTTCTTACTTACATGTACTTACTTACTTACTTACTAACTAACTTGCTTACTTTAAACCCTTTTTAGATGCCCATATCCACAGAGGTTCAGATCACCACCCCCTACCCACACACCCTTGGCACGGGCGGTAACTAGAGAGCCAGCTCGGGTATCTCGGCTATACATACGGGAGTCTAATTTGTTCTGTCTGCGATGCACTTTATGTCTTGGAGGGCAGAGCAACTTTGAACTATGTGCACTGAAGTCTGAGATACACTCTTACCTCAGTAAATTAAGACAGAAGATCAAAAAGACAATAAATCGGCGTATTTGTCACGATCCGACCATCATGAAATTCCCATCACCAGACAATTAAAAAGAACAGAACAGAACTTTATTTACACAATGTGAATTGATTAATCAATCAACACGATGTTTGTTGTATTACATGCTGATCAATGGTTGTAAACGATAACCCTGAACTCAATATAGGTGAGACATCTTTTCAATTGATGTCGATAGATTATGATCTGATTCAGTAATATAATATCCTTAGAGATTGTTTGAGTTGGCATCAATATATGTTTGTTTTGACAATACAAGATCTTAACCGATATTATACACACCTTTTTCTCTTTTTTTTGTTTCTTATTTTATTGATCGCGTAAAGTATGAAACTTTTAACCATATCATCGGTTATATATATATAGATTACTAAATGAGTTCACGTTAGATTCTGTTTATTTACAATCGTGTTTTCAATCGGATTTGACGAGCGAGAAAGCGAGTGAATGTACGATTGAAAACACATGAATTGTAAATAAACGATATCTTGAGGGAATAAGTATAGTATTCTATTTATTACAACGCGCTAAATTGCTCAAACAATAAACAAAAGTATGTAACAAAAACACCATCTAGGAACATTTCCTATATATCACACAACGTTGAAGTTTCGAGAATTTGTGATGTCAAAACATCTCAAAAGTCATCTCTCACATAAGCAACCACACTTTAACTTGTAAGTGTCGATGACATAAGGATTAAGAATATTCGCCATCAACAGACGGGCATCAGCAGACGCGAAGAACAAGACAACCATGTCGACAATAAGCAGTAGGCCTAGTGTGTATATAAATAACCGCCTCCCCCTCATTATTATAGCCTGGTTTATTCCTAATGCAGATATTGACACTTCCTGGACCAACTAGTCTCGATCTACTCAGATGATTGCAAACTACGGTCTGGTATATCAATGCTATGACCATGTTTGACTATTAGCGCCACCTATTGTCAACGTTATTTCTATTATATTCTTTTCCACGAAAACTGTACTCAGCATTGGGTCCCGACCTTTGATGGCGAACCGTACATGTACCCATGGCGGGGTTGTCTAAACCTTCAGTGGACAAGCCACCTAAAATTAATGCAGTCAGTCTGCCAACGGGACTTCTGCTGTCGTGTGACGGCCTGGGTGTATTAAATAAAAGTTTCAAGTCAAGCATACTAAGGATACTAGCCAGAACAGTTTGTTGCTGGCCGTAATCAGATGTGATACTGATAGAGGTATTGTTGTTTTTCTAATTAATCTGAGCGATGCCTTTATCACTGCATTAACCCTGAACTCTGGTGGACTCAACTCTTGTTGTCGGAGGTTGGTCAATATGCTGATTATTACCTACTTCCATGGCCTCTGTAACATAATTCACTGAATCAACACGTGGTTCACGACAACTAACCCACATTAAATTGATAATTAATATGTTACTCTGATTTGAAGTATTGTTGAATTAGCGCAAATAGTATAACCGTTGGAATATAATCCTTTGTGTGTTTATGTCAACAGCAATATTCCAACTGCATCAATAAAAGCACTTTTGCAAAGCAAACACAGTTCGATTCAAATCCTTCATTCAACATTGTGTTATTGATCTCTTTCTTTGATCCTAATGCTAATATTTAATTACAGTAAACTGTAATATTTAATACTCGCAATAAAGGGCGTATATACAAGTGACAATGTACTTTTTGTTAATCACACATTACCGAGAAGAGGATCATTAAAATTTAATAACATAATGAAAAAATGTCCTACGTCTTCAACTGTAAAAAGTGTCATGCGAATCAGTATAATAGGTTCGAATCCCACGTGCACACATACATTTTTTTTTATTCAAGACTTTTTTCAAATTCCTGAAACGATCCGAGAAATATTTGTATATTCCTCTCGTGGTTTTTAAATTCTCTCCATCCAAAACACGCTGTGAATTACCTAGGTGGGAATCCGAATCCTGTTGTCAAAAACCAACCCACCCTATTTTCGGTTTACCAAGATTAGGTTTAGCGATGCAATTTGAGCACATTTATTATAATAATCAGCAGCTATTCATTGGATGTCATAAATGTTATTTCTACCTAAGTAGGTTACAGAAAATATATAACTCAGCATTTCATTTCCTCTAAAGTAAAGGTAATAGAACGCAATTTGACTGTACATGTTAAAATTGACGTTTCCTAAAAGGGAACGCATTAACATGATGTCATACCTTGAACAGCGTTGCCACTAACTTTAACAAAAATGCTATCTCTACCTAAATTGGTTACATAAAAAATATAACCCAGCTTCTATTTTACTTTACACGTTAAAAATTTACGTTTCCAAAAACGAACGCCTGCGTCATACTAGTACCTTGAAAAGTGTTTCCAGATTGGATCCATACTTGACTAGCGGTCTGATCTCTGACTGTTTAGCTAGGTCTTGCAATGACCGGATTGGTTCATCCAAAAAGGACACTGTGAGGAACGCAGCGAGGTTTGCGGTGTAGGAGGCCACCACGAGTATCGTAAAGACCCACCAGAAGCCCAGGATGAACCGACCCGATATGTTGGCTGGTGTTTTCTCTGCACCTGCAACGATACCGAACTCAGTGTATTATATTAAAGATGTAATCAAAATGATACTAAGCTAGTTTTTGTTGTTGTACATATGATTAATGAAAATCCATGAACATACATAGGTCATAATTACAGTTGATTAATGTAACCTACAGGCATATAATGTTTATGCATGCACACCAATGATTTCATGCGGGACAAGGTATTTACTTTTTGAAACAGAGCAAAAGCAGTGATGGCACCCGTCGTAAGCATGACCATATAAATAATAAAAAATCGTAAAACGGGTTAGTTAAAGTAAGGTATTGCATAGGTCATCATCTGTGTGTGATGCGTCATATGGTGAAATAGCCCCTGAACGTCTACCACAGAACTTTTTGGAAGTTTTCACCAGTCCATGAACCCAGATGAAACAACTTCTGAGCCAGAAGGGAAATGGACTACTGGAAAGATGAAGACATCCTTTTTATTGCACAGCTTTCTGTAGAAGCATGTGTCGTTTTGGCTCTTTATGTAAAGATCAAGGTTTTAAACTAATGTTCTAATTTCTGTTGTAACCTTTATTTCCTACTCTGGTGGATAAATCGATGAAATGTGATCTGCTATCCTATTATTGATAGAGACAAGATCATCAATATAGCAGAAAGTAAAATTGAACTTTTTGGCTACACACCAGTCCTTTGTTTCGATTTTCCATGTTAGTTAGAAATTCTGATTCATACGTTAGAAAAACAAAACAAATCTGCTAATACCTTGCTCCATGTACGAGCCATACACAATCCACAAGTTATCAGCCAAACCCCTGGGAGTCCTGTTGAACGCATCTTCCTTGCCGTGTCGCCCGTTGGTGGGGCTGACGTTGTTGACAATGAAGAGGATGACTCCCACGACGAGGATGGAGGCGGCCATGACTATCCAGACGTCACGAGTGAATGGTTTGAAGGTGCGGAACATCTTGCTGTTCTGGTCCTCGAACCGCTTCATGATCAGTCCGGACCCGTCCTCTATGAAGGGCCGTGTGAAGTCTATCACCGTCTCACGCTCTGCAGACAGACTGAACGGGCCGACGCCGATATCGGACTCCTACAAGTAAACAGGACATACGCAGGAGAGTAAAACTGTAGAGTGAATGACTGACCCACTGACTGACTGACTGACTGACTGGCTGGCTGGCTGACTGACTGACTGACTGACTGACTGGCTGACTGACTGACGGACTGGCTGACTGACTGACTGACTGACTGACTGACTGACTGCCTGACTGATGGACTGACTGACTGACTGACTGACTGACTGGCTGACTGGCTGGCTGACTGACTGATGGACTGACTGACTGACTGACTGACTGACTGACTGGCTGACTGGCTGACTGATGGACTGACAGACAGACTGACTGACTGACTGACTGGCTGACTGACTGGCTGACCGACTGACTGACTGACTGACTGACTGGCTGACTGACTGATGGACTGACTGACTGACTGACTGACTGATGGACTGACTGGCTGACTGGCTGACTGACTGACTGACTGATGGACTGACTGACTGGCTGACTGACTGATGTACTGACTGACTGACTGACTGACTGACTGACTGGCTGACTGACTGACTGGCTGACTGACTGACTGGCGGACTGACTGACTGACTGACTGACTGACTGACTGACTGACTACTGACTGACTGACTGACTGACTGGCTGACTGACTGATGTACTGACTGACTGACTGACTGACTGACTGGCTGACTGACTGACTGACTGACTGACTGACTGGCTGACTGGCTGACTGACTGACTGACTGACTGACTGACTGACTGACTGGCTGACTGACTGACTGACTGACTGACTGACTGGCTGGCTGGCTGACTGACTGACTGGCTGGCTGGCTGACTGACTGATGTACTGACTGACTGACTGACTGGCTGACTGGCTGACTGACTGACTGACTGACTGGCTGGCTGACTGATGGACTGACTGACTGACTGACTTACTGACTGGCTGGCTGGCTGGCTGACTGACTGACTGACTGGACAAACGTTTGTTCGGGATGTACATATCCACCAAAAGTTCATGTCTAGTTTTAAGACGACATTAGTGCTGGTTTTAAAATGCATTTATGACAAATATGCACAAAAAACTAATGCCAAAAATATAAACACCATTTTTAAAAAAAATTCCACCCTATATGAAATTTTGTAATGTTAGTAGTAAAATGCACGTACTTTCCTCATAACCATGCCAACCACACCGTTCCACGTTCCGTTCTTGTTGACAGCACCCCACAGTCTGTCCGGCGCAATCACTAGTTTGTAACTGGAAAATAGACGTAAATATAGTGATCCATAATAATTATATTATAGAAATCTGTATAATATAATAGAATATCACGGTTTGATATACCATATAATTTAGGGTTACCGGCCCCATTTCCCTATACTAGTGGGAAATCCCAATTCGAAAAAGAAAATGTTCCCGATAGACACAAAAAAAGTTCCCAAAACTGGATTTTACAGTGCCACAGTTGACTGTATTAAAGATGTGTATTTTTCTTTATGCGTATACTGTGAGAAAAACAAAATTATTTCTCTTTAAAGGGGAAATACCCAATTATCATATTAAATTAACTAACGTAGGCCTAGTCCCTAAGAATGTGGCTAAATACTCAATTAACATATTACATTTTATATTATTTTGTTATTGTTTTATTTTTTTTAATAACATAGGCCTAGTCCCTGATACGATGGTACAAATATTAAAAAACCTGTTATTACTTACTGAAAGTTGAGTCTTTGAGCCAACTCTCTCAGCATATCGATGCAAATACCTTCCCATTCGCCATTATTGAGAATTGTAAAGGGCGGAGACTGCAATATATGACAATACAACTATACTTCGTGTTTGAACATTTGTAGTATGTTTTTTGTAGATAACTTTAGTTTCTTTTAACGTAGAGGAAAAAGGTAAACATTTTTTAAACTAAAACAAAATCCTATTTTTTTGTGTCCAAATTATATAACTTTAGGTTAGCAAATAAAAATATTGTAATGCAAATACATAATATAAGAAATCTTCAGAAAAATCCGCCATTTTCTTTGCAGACGTTTTTCTTTATTTTCAAAAATGTTTACCTTTTTTCTCTACGTTAAACGAAACTAAAATTATTTAGGAAAAACATGCTACAAATGTTCAGACACGAAGTATAAGATTCAGATATTATACCACACACTAATATGATAGACAGACAGACAGACAGACAGGCTGATGACAGACAAACACACATATACAAGAAGATACAGATCATTTATCCCTCCCTTTTTGTTTATTTTTAAATTTTTTTAAAAATATTATCCCAGTGAACGGGCAGTGTAGAGATTAATACTGTAAAGTCAGATACGAAACACAGGCTATAAATCCGTTCTTATCTTCATTAGTTACTATAATAAAATTCAAGAAACACAGGTTAAAAATGTTACTTTACCTCATTAGTTGCTATAATAAAATTAATGTCAGGAAGCAGAGGCTATGTCTAGTATTTCACCTCAGTAGTTGCTATAATATAATTATGTCAGCAAACAGAGGCCATAACATTAATCTGGTACTTTACTACATTAGTTGCTATAATAAAGGCCAAGAAACACATGCCATAAATCTGGTACTTTACCTCATTAGTTGCTATAATAAAGGCCAAAAACACAGGCCATAAATCTGGTACTTTACCTCATTAGTGGCTATAATAAAGGCCAAAAACACAGGTCATAAATCTGGTACTTTACCTCATTAGTTGCTACAATAAAGGCCAAAAACACAGGTCATAAATCTGGTACTTTACCTCATTAGTTGCTACAATAAAGGCCAAAAGCACAGGTCATAAATCTGGTACCTTACCAAATTTGTTGCTATACTATAATAGAGGTCACAAAACATAGGCTATAAATCTGGTACCGGGCGATTCCATGGTATTTGTCACGTCCGTAACGATTGTTTTGCATTGTTTTGGTTAGTTAAGACAAAACACTGTTGTTAGATAATTCAACTGTTAGGAATTTCAATTTGCACTACAAAAAAAAAAGAAAATCTGATAATATTTGCATTTATTTACATAACAAAGAGGAACAATCGTGACGGATGTGACAAATACCATGAACTCGCCCTACTTTACCTCATTTGTTGCTACAATTAAGGTCACGTTTTCCAGACCATGATCACGTTGACTGAACGCATTTTTGGTCAAAATCAAGCCAGACTGAGTCCAACTTCCTACGTCTTCCAAGACCAGAGAACCGTT
Source organism: Melanodrymia brightae (assembly GCA_032273805.1). Classification (NCBI taxonomy): domain Eukaryota; kingdom Metazoa; phylum Mollusca; class Gastropoda; order Neomphalida; family Peltospiridae; genus Melanodrymia; species Melanodrymia brightae. The sequence continues at coordinate 2,065 of JAUTCZ010057539.1, read as the reverse complement.
GTTGACGTGGCCACTGTTGATGCTATAAGTGACGTTGTTGTTGTAACGACGCTGTCTGAAGGATACCGGTGACACCAACGTCTTGTTTGTGGTGACCTGAGATATTATATTATTCATTCCATTAAATTGTTTTGTCCCTTGCTACTGTGTTGATTGGTCAAGTTATTGTCGCGTTAAGGTAAATAGTAACTATTCGTGTCACAACATTTGTAGTATGTTTTAGTAGATAACTTTAGTTTCGTTTAGATAATAAAAAGGTCCTATTTTTGTATCCAAATATATAACGTTAGGTTAACAAATAAAATTATTGTTATGCAAATGCATGTACATACAAAAAAATCTTCAGAAAAATCCATCGTCGGCCATTGTATGTATTTTTTGTATGTATTTGCATTACAATATTTGTATTTGTTAACCTAAAGTTATATAATTTGGACACAACAATAGGACATTATCTTTATTTTCAAAAATGTTTACCTTTTTTCTCTACGTTAAACGAAACTAAAGTTATCTACGAAAAACATACTACAAATGTTGTGACACGAAGTATAGAGTGAGAGAAGCACATGCTATTATTACTAACTGCCACCTGCCACGATGGTCCGTCCGTATGACAAATGGTTGTTAATGGGAGGATTGTCCAAATGATCCCCACAGGGGGTAAATACACCCCCGTGCCTCATAAATCAGCTCAGAGATGTCCAGTGGTCTGTCGTAGTGTTGTTCAACTTGTGTCTGTTATTGTCCGCCAGTATAGGAAGTGAAATCTAAACGTCAAACCAATAACTAAGTTTAAAAGGTTCCTATACACAAATACATAGTATAACGCCGTTACGTAGAAATTATATCTATTATTGTCCGCCAGTATAGGAAGTGAAATCTAAACGTCAAATTTATCAATGACTAAGTTTTAAAATGTTCCTATGTACAATGATTAAATTCAAAAGGTTCTTTAACCTGTTGACTGTCTATTTTCTGGGGGCAATAAAAATTAATGTCTTTGAATAAAAAGTTCAAAGGGTTCCTATGTAGCCTACTATAATAGTATAAACACGTTACGTAGGAATTGTGTCTGTTATTGTCCGCCAGTATACGAAGTGGAATATAAACGTCAAAACAATGACTAAGTTTAAAAGGTTCCTATGTACTATAGTATACACTCGTTACGTAGGAATTGTATCTATTATTGTTTTCCGCCAGCATAGGAAGTGAAATCTAAACGTCAAATTTATCAATGACTAAGTTTAAAAGGTTCCTATGTACTGTAGTATAAACTCGTTACCTAGAAATTGTATCTATTATGTCCGCCAATATAGGAAGGGGAATCTAAAAGTCAAAACAATGACGAAGTTCAAAAGGTTCCTATGTACAAATAGTATAAATTCGTTACGTAGGAAGTGTATCTCTTATCGTTCGCCAGTATAGAGTAGCAAGGGATCTTTTATATGCACATTCTCATATACAGGACTGTACATACCACAGCCTTTGCTAAACCAGTTGTGGACACTGGTCGGTGTAAGTGGAAGTACACCTACCCATTGAGCCTTGCGGATTACTCACTCTGGGTTGGAACATGTACTGGGATTAAAAATCCCATTTACCACGGATGGGATTCGAACCCAGTGCCTACCAGTCTTAAGCCCGGTGCGTTAACCACTGCGCCACGCAGACCGGTGTAATAGGAATAGAAGTCCGTAGGAATATAGGTCCAACACAACGAATAATGCTATAGGACCTACATACCTATAGGAATCCTAGTCAAAACCAGACTTTTATAAAACACATAGTTTTATTGCGCTTTTTCTAATAATTAACTCTAGGACTTGAAGGTTATAACTAGTTTTATGAATTAGACTATTTGGTTCATTCCGAAAAGATTTATTTTATTATTTAATCCATTTTGTTATTATATACCCGGACTTGTATTCCGGTAGGACTTGCGTTCCTTTTACACCGGGGTGTCTTAAAGCACGAGAGTGTGTTTTTAGTACACAGGCTCTAGACGCAAGTTGAACCGGCCTCCGTGGTGCAGTGGTTAACGCTACGGACTACAGGCTGGTAGGAA
>JAUTCZ010057528.1:0-10224 GCA_032273805.1 Melanodrymia brightae | reverse complement strand
ATACATGTGTTTAAGGTTTCGTCGTTTTATATTCTCTCTATGAATAACATTTGTTCATCAAATATTTGTATTTTACTGCATATAATTATAAGAAAGTATGTCCAATATATATACATAAAATCGTTCGCAAGCATGTACATGGTTATATTTTACATGTTTATAATATCATTTTAGACTGGATTGCAAACACTGAAAGATATTGTGCCACAAACAGGGGACACGCATGTGATGCGAGATAGTAAAGCCGATATTTTATTTAAAGGTAATTTGCATTTTCTTTGAGCCTTACCTAAACTAGTATTCTCATACTTATTGAAGTAAAATAATCATGCTACATCAAATTAACTTAATTATACTCATTCACGTATTAAAGTACATGTATATCGTTGATGGAATTCGATGAAACGGCCGCTCACAAAATGCATAGCCATGTTGTAGGATACGCGATACCGCAATATGTGATTCATTCAGAGGCTTACTTTGAGAATGCAGCTAGGCACTGTTGTTAATTAAGTGATTGTGTTCGATACTTCCTCAATGGTGCATGGATCTAGAAAGGCCCTGCTTGGTGTTGAATTTGAGTATTGCATCAATCGTGGCATTTGCACATTAATTTTAAACTCTTTATTCCTTATTATTTTAATATCTCTACCCAAATCATGTAGATAATGTTATGCTGGTTTCACATTTAGTAGGCTGTTTTTGCATTTGAAAAACGTTACCGTTATTAATTACTTTGATTCACGTATATCTATTTAATTTTCAAAGCTGTAGAACACAGCAAACAGCTTCTAGCAGAGCACAGTGCACGAAAGAAGATGATGAAGGAACTACACGAAGAAATGCACATTTTAAACTCTGCTATAGAGTGAGTGTAATTCTGAGCTATATTATAACCATTTAAAGCTAATAGTTTTATTCATATTACCATTTAAACTATGCTATACAGTGAGTGTAATTCTGAGCTATATAACCATTTAAAGCTAATAGTATTATTCATATTACCATTTAAACTCTGCTATACAGTGAGTGTAATTCTGAGCTATATAACCATTTAAAGTTAATAGTATTATTCATATTACCATTTAAACTCTGCTATACAGTGAGTGTAATTCTGAGCTATATAACCATTTAAAGCTAATAGTATTATTTATATTACCATTTAAACTGCAACATAGTGTCTGTCTAACTATTATTTATATTACCATTTGAAGATACAATAGAGTGAGTATAATTATGTAGAATCATTATTTAATATTGTTGTGTAGGCTTACCTGTGGTACTATGTGGGCACTACAGTAACTAGTTAATAGAACACAAGAAGACGACTTTCGTGGTGTTAGAATGGGTTTTATTGCCAAGGAGGGGAAAATCAACCTCAACTCAGAAAAACCGGAAACCAACGAACGCTTACGTTCGGAACAGAAACTATTAACCAAACGATTCCCGCACATTCGCCGCCACCCCCAACACGTATCTGTTATAGTACTTATAGCACACCACTCGGATCTATATTGTGTATTAAACGATACAGCACGCCCGGTGTAGCTGAGGTGGGCAAGGTTCGCCAACCGATGCTTTTGTTTTTTATTTATTGATGCCCTCTGAATTACACCAGTCCATATTACTAACGCCGCCCTTGACCAGTCTTGCGGAATTTGCACCCTTTCCATTTTGCAACATATCAACAAACATTTATTACTGAACAGATTTTGATAATGTCAAAACAGTAATATCGTTTTGGTTTAATCGTTTGACTGGATTTAGCGTGTGCATTCGGTGACAATTTCCTGTTAACACGAATTTCTATGGACAGTATAAACTCTGTTTTTATTAGACCAAATATTTGTCTCTCTAAATTTAAAAGCATGGACGATTGAGCCAGTGGTTTAGTGGGGCAGTAAATTTAGCATTATCTGGCAAAACAAAATAGTTTATTATATTTTTCAGTGTAAAAATTAAATGTTATTTAATCTATTAGTTCAATCCCATACGCCTATACTATGTTATATTCACATTTAGATGTGTTGTATAATATATATAATGCTTCTATATTTCCATTACTGGACTACATTTGACAGGGTCACATGACGCAATTTGTTGTACAAACGGGGAAAATTAAAAAATGATGATCTTTTTATTTCTATAATCTATAACGGAAGCATTCCCCGATTTTTTTTAAAATAATGTCGAACTTATGTTGAAGTAGATAGTAGGTAGGTCGGTATGTAGGTAGGTAGGTAGGTAGGTAAGTAGGTAGGTAGGTAGGTAGGTAGGTAGGTAGGTAGGTAGGTATACACGACAGCATATTGAAGATATTCATCATGGTAGCACGCAGGTAATGTGTAAATAATAACAACACTGAATTGGGACCTACCTGCCATTGTTTAAGCTAAAGAGTAATTAAGGGGAGATAATTCACAACGTAGGCCAATTACTGGTACGGAAATATGCTTTCTTTTCTGTCCATGTATGTTTTAAATCAAACTGTAAAATGATATCACTGTCAGGTCTCAACAGGACAACATACCAAGTGGTAGACTTTTTGAAGAGAAGCAAACATCACTGGATGACCGCTTTGAAGAATATATTCAAGAGCGAACCAGGAAAAATTGGAAATTTTGGATTGTATCTTTTTTTTTAGTTTAAATCAATCAATGTAGACGTCATTTTTGCAATTTTGATCATCCTCCCCAGCCTCCTTTAAAGGCACAATGCCTAGTTTTAACAACAATGCCACCGAACGTAAGCAGATAACGCTATTTGTAAACTATTTCTGGCTAAAGGTGTATTTTTATTATATAAATTAACATTTACCTACATCGTATTGCTTTCAACCTCGGTATATATGTATATCCAATGCGCTTGTAGTTACTTAATATTGTCCTGGAATTTTTGTTTGGCACGTGACAAATTATTTTAGGCAAACGTACATAGCAATACTAACAATTTGAATGACAATAAACACATTGGATGTACATGTACATATATTGGTATTGTAAGAAATAAGATGTAAATAAATGTTGCTTTTAATAATAAAGAGCTAGAAATATGTTGCAAATAGCATTAGCTTCGCAAGCATGATGACATTCGTCTTAAAACAAGGCATTGTGACTTTAAGAAAAGTACCTCGGCAGCTACCTAACATGCCAGTTTGAGATTGTTGTTCAATGCATGCTTTATATTATTCCACCAACTGGGCCAACAACAACGATTTGTCGTTCGTAACCAGCCCAAGTCCGTCCCGCTAATGGCCGCTATAGGGGCAAAAGTAGAAAATAGGTTCCGCTAAATTCATATTTGAATGCTTTAGGTTCATATTCGTATCCACACCCCTACCCCACCCCCATCCCCACCCACCTTACCAACGACCAGACCACGCCACTCCCATGAACTTATAATTATGTTGGCTAAATCCTGAAGTAAAGTGACAGGTAAAATATTATTCTCTTCTCATAGGTGCTATCTCGAGCATCCTATTCAATACATATTTATAACATTGTAGAATGAATGTGTTGCTGTTTGTATATATTCTCTGAAACAAAAAGTGCATCTTTAACTTCTTCCCAGTTCAGCTTTTTCATCCGACCCTTGTTCGATTCGTACAAAAGCAGTGTATCCCAGGCGCCTGTCAAAAGTTTTATAAAGTCTGTCGTGGACTGGGCGTCAAGAAAGCTTTCGCTTTCAACATTAAGAACGGGTGAGTGAATATGATATAATATAATATACCCCGTATATATATATGTGTGTGTGTGTGTGTGTGTGTGTGTGTGTGTGTGTATTTATGTATGTATGTATGTATGTATGTATTGATGTATGAATATCTATATATTGTATGTATGTATGTATGTATGTAACCAGTTCTAACCAGTGATCCACGACTGATGTTTGCTATCCTGTCGGTAGGGAAAGTGCACGTAAAATATATTTTGCTGTTATTCGAAGCAGCAGCGAGTTTCATCTGTGACCAATTGTCGATATAACCGTACGTTTAACATCCAATTACCGCCGATTATTAACCAATGTGTTTAAAGGTGCCGTTAAACAAACAAACTTTATCTTTTATAGCAATGGTTTTAATGTGTATTGCAGTTGCGTTCGGTTCTTTACGATCGATGAGTAACGAAACCTCAATACTGGGTGACTCACCGAATCTACCAGAGGAAGCATTGCTGCAGCTTAGCACCTCCACAGGTGATTCCTGTTTCGATTTGAACCACTTATATCCTGAAAAAGAATCAACATTAACATCTGTGACGAATAAGGATGTCTCGCTTAATTCTGTAGCTCTCTGTGATCCTCTGCTGGGCTGCACGCCTGACATAGATGTATTGTTTGGATCCGACGTCATGCCAGATATGTCCTTAAGTACGCTCGATTTTAAGGACTTGGCGTTTGGTTCATCGTTCAGCAAGGATTTCTCACTTGGCTCACTCTCTTGTAAGAACATTAATGACTTGTCCCTCAGTTCGCTTATAGAAAAGGACTTTAATCTCGGTGCGTTCGTACTGGACGAGCCTACGTATACACCTCTTTGACCTGTGTCAGGTTCGTCTAGCATCTGTGAGTGTGTGCAAGCATGTAGTGTAATAATGTCATACCTTCTATATTGTTAAATAAATAGTTACTTTTAAAATACGTGCTTACATAATTAAAATTAAGTTTCAAACATGTCTGCACTGAGAAATCAGCCCAGTTAGAGTTAGTATGAGAGAGGAAACCCACTACTCATTATTTAAACAGCAAGGCATTTTTGCATAGCGATCCAAAACGACACGGGCCTCTAATGTTGACCTTATTCTACATTAATTCCCATCTCCCACAATGTTAATATTTTTCAATAATTTTTCACCATAGGGACTCAAAATTAATATCGATACAAACGTAATTTAGATTTAGCAGTTACGACTTAGTGGTAAAACATGATCAATAACATGTAATTCGGCAGGGACCAACTGATGACGCAAATCGACAGTCTAGTGGCGAGATCCAAACGTAATTGAGTGTCAGTATTTCTCCCACAAACAAACGACATTTTGAGACGGCCCCTTATAATAATAATAATAATAATAATACTAATATCTTTTATTTCAGATCAGAGATCCATAGAACATAATTATACAGATATACACATCATGTTAATTACAGTAATACACAAAATATAATTTGTTGCAACTAATACAATAAATCATGCCAGAGTTTTACGCAAGAAGAATTTATGTACACGCTGGTACTGCAGAGGTGCATAATTAATTCGTTGGTGCTTGCTTCGATTTAAACAAACAAACATGCAGGTATCTGAATTAAAAGAAACAACATTTTGTGATTTCAGGTTTCCTTCATGTCGATGTCAGCAGCTCTGTCAAACCGGGAGAAGTACCCGTACTTTTTCCGAGTCATCAACCCCGAGCAGAGTTTGAATAAACCCCGTGTTGAACTGTTGAAGCATTTAAGCTGGACCAAGGTGACGACGATCCATCAATCATACCAACTGTTTTCAACAGTAAGATCAAATTAAAACAAGATTAGAACTTAAAGGCATACTCTCGAGTTTTAAGACACTTTTACCTACAATAATTTAGTACAATGCAAATTAGTTTAGACAAAAGTATGCAATAAGCTACTGATACAATCTGGATGACCGAAAACATATAAGATATTATATATACATGTACTTATATTGACATTGTAAGCAATAAATGTTAGTTTTAATAAACAAGTATGCTGTATTAACCAGACATAATTATGTTACAAAGAAGCATGATAAAAATGTAAATGGTAATAATTTTCCACAAACATTGTATTCAAGAAACAAATATTATTTTCATAACAACACAAACTTTTAGCCAATAGGTTATGTCGGGAAATATTTTAATCGTTGTTGTTTGCATTATTCTATTTTTGTCTAATATAATCTCGAGATTTACATAAATATCCGGGATGACTGCGTTACTAAAGTTTTGGCTCTATTAACCAAATATACGTATTTGTTTCGTGAACTGTATGTGTCTGATGCATTAACGTAGATTAACGTAGGTGTATCGTCAACGAAAATTGGATCTGCTTGATCTATCGTGGCAGGCCGTAGCGCAGAGTAAAAGAGTCCGCATGGGGTTCAATGGGTCGAACGATCGATCCTTCTCAATGGATCCGTTGGGTTATTTCCCGTTCCGACCAGTGATTCACGAATGGTCCATTAAAGGCCGTGGTTTGCGTTATCCTGTCTGTGGGCAACTGCACATAAAATATCCGTTGCTGTTATTTGGTATTAGCCTATGTCGTGGCAGCGGATTTCCTCTGTGACCAACAGTTACTGTCGATGTAACCGTGAGTTTGACATCCCAAAACAGCTGATTAATAATGAATGAGTTTTCAGTGCTGTCATTAAACAAACGTTCTTATCTTGATCCATCGGTGAAGACCAAATGGTAGATCCTTGGCAGTGATGTTTGTATTCGCTGTTATTTGTCAATTAATTAATGTGCTATCTAGCCGTTTGTTTGCTTGTTTCTTTACCAGATGATCGAGAATCTTGAAGACCTCATGATCAGAGAAAACATTACCATCCTGAAAACACACGTGTTCAGTGAGGATCCCAGACTACCTGTCGCTCAGCTTCAGGTGAGATACTTTGATCTGTTCAAACATGCTATCCTGTGCATTAATCCCACCTGTCTTGACTATCTCATGCCCGTAGCCAATGGGGGTCGGGGGGTCGGTCGACCCGCAAAATAATCGGTGACTTTTTGTTTTCAATAGTAATTTCTTTTTGTTTAATCTCGCCATCGCGTGAGGCACTTCGTGTCTCGCAATAAACCTAAACAACCCACCCCTCTCAAAATCCTGGTTATGGGCAGCTGATGACAAAAGTTAAGAGAGAAAAAAACCTTCGATAAACAGCAATGCATTTTTAAATGAGCTTTCTTATGGACATGATCCCTCAGTGGATGTGTTGGTTTTTTTTCGTTCAAATCAGTGGTTCAAAGACTATGGTATGTGCGATCCTGTGCGTGCGGGTTGTTTTTTTGTCATGGTGGAGACAAGGGTCTTCTGAGAGCATGTGTCGCAATAGCCCAGGAGTAACCCATTAATCAATTTTCTCCACAGTAACGTCGTTGAACAAATCAACTTTATCTCTATACAAATGTATCGCGGTAAAAATGTTTCCGAATTGTTCTATGCATAACACAGTCGATACATTCGGTTCCCGTTACTGTGAAAGTATTTGACAGGAGATAGGTTTCGTTTTTAGAGAACATTTTGAACCTCATATCATGACGGCCCATGATGAATTCCACAACTCAAGTTTGTTTTTTTTGTTTTTTTTTATGCTGAATATCTATTTGTGTTCAGGGTATGTTATGTTGCCTGATGTGTCGTGAAACGAGCATAAAGTGTAAATGTTCTCTATCTATAACATGGCATGTTTGTATTGCAGGAAAATGAAGCCAGAATCATCATTGGTGCTTTTTATGAAGACAAAGCTAGAAAAGTTTTTTGTGAGGTAAAACTCTATATTTGTAAATTACTTTTGACAATGTTTGGTTTACAATCCTATTGAATGGTAAAAGCGGGATCTAGCTCAGTGGTTAGAGCATCCTCCTCATGTACGTGAGATCCAAGAATCTATCCTACTCAGAGAACTAGTGGAATCCATTGTATTTTCCCATTCCAACCATAACTGCAAGGCATCATTTATGTGCACTTTGTCAAACACAGGATAGCATGCACCACGGCCTTTGATAGACCAGTCGTGGATCACTGGTTGGAACGGGAAATAACCCAATGGGTCCACCGAGAAGATTCGATTCGTCGACCTATCGAACCTCGGGCGGATGTTCTTGCGCCGATCTACACCCCTCTCCTTATTATTATATAACAGAGTAATCAGTACATTGACTTTCGCTTTCTTTTTCTTCTATTTATACTCCAAGGCCTACAAGTTAAGATTCAGTGGACCAAAGATTGTCTGGCTCTTACCTGGTTTCTACACAACCGAATGGTGGAAAGGCGACAACACCGATTGTACACCTCACCAGATACATTCCGTCGTCGGCAACTACCTCACCATTGACAACGTCTTCTTCAGAGCTAACAATAGCGAACCCGATGACCACGGCATGACGTCAAAAGAATTCATCAACGATTATAATAAAATCACTAATGATAAAAGACATCCGGGTTACTTAAGGGCATCGACTGGTTACGATGCAGTATGGGTAATTGCGCATGCACTCAACGCAACCATTGCTGATCTAGAAAATACAGGTATACGGATGCTGATCATAGAGGGAGTGGAGGGTCTGCTGGAATAGACACGCAGACTTATTGTTTATTAAAGTTTAACCCTATAATTAATTTGTTTTAACACAACTGGTTTAGTCTTTACAACATCTACTTTAAAGACAAATATGTAGGATTGTCCTAGTTACGTTTAAAACAAACAATGCCATGCACCTTTTTCCATTGCATGTGCATGTTTAACACTTTCTGAGGAAGGACATCCATATTCCCATGTAATTGTGATTCGCGGTAGCTACACTCACGATTATGATCTGGCCCCGTAACCCCATTTTTGTATTGACTCAGACCATATATATGGTACATGAGGTAATATAATATTTTTTTGCAAAGAAAAGGACTATTAAAAAGAACTTTTGTCGCACTTACAGCTTTTTTATATCCATATGTCCTGTCTTAGAACTTTACAAGTAACGAAAAGTACTAATGATGGTATATATGTTGTCTTTACTTCACAGGATACGGTCTTGAACATTTTTCATACACTAATAGCGAGATGGGCGAGTTAATGAAGAACAATACGAGCAGAGTTAATTTCAATTCCATTTCTGGTCAGGTGTTGTTTGATGAAAATGGCGACGCCAGAAAACTGATGAGCATTCAGCAATTTCAAGGTACGTTGTGTAGTTATAACTCATCTATTACTAAGTGCTTATATCCAATTGAGTTCCAAGCACGTCTATCCTGGACACGCATTCCAGCTGCCTCGGCTGCCTGTCCATGACAGAAGTTAATATTAGTATGAGAGAGAAACCCCGAGGCGTTGGGTTGGGTTGGGTCATTTTTGGTGTGCTTCCATCAGAAAACTGTCATGGGCACAGCCTCTGACTTCGCCAGAGAGTTCTGTCCACGACAGGACCCGAGGCGTGTTCAGAGAACAAATAATTATATATCGCTAGACTGGTTTTTGTACCTATATTAAATGAATGTGATAATTTTGATAGAACACGATTGGTACCAGTTAAATTACACGCGAGATTTCGCGAAATATCACTTCTCTGAACACGCCTCCGCTACTCATATTTGATAGGTAGCAAGGGATCACAACTTCTGAGATACTATTAGGAATGTTCATTATATGCCGATGTGTTTTGTCGTTAAGATTATATGCATCTTCCCACAGGCAGGACAGTGATAGATTCCAGCAGAAAAAATTATGTTGGGAGTGAAACAATTCAAGTCCTTTATTCACTAAAATCTCACATTTTCACAGTATAAATATAACATACCATAATTATTTTCTATGTGAAAATCTTTAAATCTTTAAATCAACGTACTAAAGTTATTTAATGTATGATTTATGTTGTTAAAGCATTTACTCAAAATCAATTCACATTTATACCATTTTCAGATGGCAAATTAGTGACGGTTGGTTGGTATAATAGAAGCAACATCGGTGATGAGATAAGCTGGAGCACATTTTCTAATTTTTCATGGGAAACCGGTAAATTATATATATTATAATTTATGTTTGTATATTTATTTTCTTTAAGACACTTTTGGTTTAAATAATATTTATTTCTGTTCAAGGTCTGGTCAGGATTGTGTAGCTTTAAATAATACTTCACTTCATCATCACGTGATCGCGCTTTTGGCACCAAGTTGATGACATATCCCCTTTAAGTCGGATTAACTTTTGTGCTTATAATATTGAAAATTGAACCTTAGGTTTCCTACTCCAATGGTTGTACGGTTCATAACGCTTCCCCTTTATAGTATTATGATTATTACAACTATAATTTGTATCACTATTAATAAAAATATAATATATTACTAATATTATTATGTAAGACCTGAGTGTATTTGACTATTCGACATATATTTTTAATTTTTGTGTGGGTCGATGAGCCTCTGGCTAAAGGCGAAATAAAGAAATTGAAAAATTGATTATGATTACTGTTGAAAGTGTACACGTTAACGTTT
>JAUTCZ010057517.1:0-10226 GCA_032273805.1 Melanodrymia brightae | reverse complement strand
TCCAAAATTCATTATTTATTTCAAATAAAAATAAAAAAATAAAATTGTTGACGATTATATTACTCTCTTCATTTTTGTCAAAAGTTATAAATTATTAAATAAATATCGTAAGTTAAGCTCTTTGACCACGTCCAGTCAATCGTTAAAAAACACTTTTAATGTCGCCGTGAACAACGATAAGCAAACAATCGGAAGTGGAAATATCTATCTGGCATAGCAGGACAGTCCGCTTGTGCTCCTAGCGACAAATGTTCCACTTTTTTCTAAAGGCAGGTGTGAGGAGAATCCGACGATTTGAAAACTCCGGTTCCGTTCTCATTGTCCTTGCCTTTTTCCTTTTTGTGCGCGTGTGAAAGGTGGCGTTCTATGAGTAGCTCATTAATTTGCACGCGGCGGCGCACGCACCTGTCGAACGTGTAGGTTACCCGGGTGTACCCATATAATTACGCGAACAAAAATAGAGCCCGCTAACAAATATTTAACCTTTGTAAATCGAATGGCTAAGAAATATGAACTCGGCACACAAAGGGTGAGTATAATGAAAACCAAAGTATGCCCGTCACTATACCACCGTTGAATAAATATCTTTGAGATTAGTTTCGTATCCCGGGAAAAAGAACGTGCATTAAAAAGCGGCTGCGCCTAGGTGGCCGGGCCTACCAATACGGAGGTTCTTGTCCGTGTATGGAGATCTCTACCGGCCCGGGTATACACCCGGCTCGGATTTCAAAAGATTAGGAGCAGGTGCTTTTTGGCGTGTGCCGGTTGTAAGGGAGCCCTTAACAATATGTGACCATGATTCGTGATGAATGAAAGATGAAAGTGGGTCATGCGTCGCTGTAGTGTTTAACCCAATTAGTTAGAAAAAACTGAAGCCATTTTTTAGTGTAATGTATCATTCTATACGCAGCGTCTGTGAAATTAAATTTAAACCACAAAACATTGACATGGCCCAAAAAAGTTTGTTTATTTAACGACACCACTGGAACATATTGATTATTTTTCTGCGGTTATTGGATGTCAAAAGTATTATTATATATCGACACTTGGTCACGTAGGAAACCCACTGACGCAACATATACATGTACTATTCTTCCTCGAACAGGACAACACACACCACGGCCTTTAATGGGCTAGACGTGGATCACTGGTTGGAATGGGAAATAACCCAACAGTTCAACTAAGGAGGATCGATCTGTCTTGCGCAGAGCTACGCCCCGCTCCTATCATGGCTAAATGCGTATATTGCGACAAAGTAGAGATGGTACGTACTCGTGAATCGCTACCGAATTAGTGATACCAAGTGTTCGCAAAAGAGGACCACACGTCATAAGCACCTTAAATTTTCACCTCATCCCAACAATAAGCACAAAATTTACTGTAATGTATCTGAGGCGGTATTATTTTTTATCAAACAATTTAAGTTTTTTTAAAGTTTTGACTTAAGTTTCATTAAATTGAATAAAGTAAGACCACAACGTAAGCTTAAGTTTTTGTAGAATAATCTTAAGACACCTCAGGAGGAATCTTAAGACTTAAGTCAAAAACTTCCAAAACTTATGTCTATGGGTTGTTTTGTTCTCAGAACTTAAATCACAATCTTAGAGACGTAAGTTTTTTCTTAGACTTAAGTCTTATTTCTGACTTAAGTCGCTTGATAAATACCACACCTGATCAATAAATCATTTCATGATTAAGCTAGATATACAATATAGAGTAAGGAGCTATATTATAAGAAATAAAAATGTAAGTTTATCCTAAAATTTGTTGTAAAATTTCGTTTCCCTAAAGAACTTTAAAATAAGTTGGTAGAATCAAAATGAGCTGGATGAATGAATATTCTTTACATTTCAAGTTTTTCCGGTTTGTTATTTCTTAGTGTGAATATTTTAATTAGTTAGCTATAACTTATTTACATGCATGCTTATATTCAGTTGAGGTTAAAGCATGTCTGCTTTGGACATGCAGTGCAGTTGCCTCTAACTGCATGTTCAGGACAAAAGATTGTGTTAGTATGAGAGAGGAAACCTGATGCTTATTATTAAACAGCAAGGGATCTTTTATATGCACTGTCCCATAGACAGGGCAGTGCATACCAGTCTTTGTTTACAAGAAGTAGGACACTAACCAGTGTAAGTGAGGCACACCTTGTCATTAACCTTTGTCAAACACTCACAAGAGTTGAAGATAGTACATTATTTGATTAAATTACTATTAAAAATAAATATATTCATAAAGGCATGGTGAAAAACAAACCGTACTAAAAACTGATTTTGAACAGTGTTTGAAAATGTCGACAATGAAGCGTATAAACAGCTTTTTTCTACGACTGTCAGGTGCACTTGCCCTTGTGAGCACTTGATCAGTACCTGCCAACTCACAAATTGATCTCTTGTAGCACGCGAATTCAATTCATCAAACGCAAATAGTCTACTCAAACTGTCAAGTTCCATTTTGATTGCTGCAAAGGCAAACAATCTGCATAGCTTATGTCAGTGATCAGACTTTCCTTGTTCATTTGGATTACAGCCGACATTCGATGGGAAAAAAGCCAAAACAAAGAGATACATGTAAGGATAAAAGATTTTAAATGATGGTATCAAATATGGATACCAGGAAAAATGGTAAATCTCTAATCCTGCTACCCCCATCCCCTCCCCACTCAACCACACCCGAACACTCAAGCCATAGCCCAAATTACTGACCAAGAATATCCTGCATGTTTTAATTCAATTGATAAAATTAATTAAGTCGAGGTAGCTGGACTGCGTGACCATGACAGACGTGTTTGAACCTTAATTGGATATAAGCATGTAAATAAGATGTAACTAACTAACTAACTAACTAACTAACAAGGTAAGTTCTGGGCCACCTTCCTCTGTTCAATGTAGTACCAATAAAGATCATAATATCTGTAACCATGTATCCCAAGTAAACAATATCACTTCATTTCTGTAACCATCTTTGCGCATCAGAAAATATCAATTGCTGAAAACTTAGAAACATTGAAAGGTAGAAAGTTTTATCCATAAAGAGCTCTTGGTCAGTAATTTGGGCTATTGCTTGAGTGTTTGAAAATGTTGACAATGGGACAATGGGATAGTGCACATAAAAGAACCCTTGCTGTTTTTCGGTAAGAGTAGCCCATGAAGCGGTGACAGCAGGTTTCCTCTAAGACCATGTGTCAATATAACCATGCGTCTCATGTCCAATAACTGCTGATTTATAATCGACTTGTTTCTAGTGGCGTTGTTAAACAAACAAACTTTACTTTCATCAACAATCTGTAACCATCTTTACGTATCAGAAAATATCAATTGCTGAAAACTTAGAAACATTTGACGGCAGAACGTAATTACATACAGTGGGTGGAATCTGATATTATTCTGACACATTAAGTAGTGAAAACATATATTAAACACAACATATACCACGTAAATAATTAAACTGAATCGAGCTTTCAGAAGTGATCAACATCACCCAGTTGGAGTAATAATAACTGTTTACATCAAGTTTACTCCATAGATGTGTATAGCTGTTCAACAAACCACTTAAACCACCGCAAATTATTTAATAATTCAACATGCTTTCCATGTGGCAAGATTGGGGATAAATATGACACTTTGACTGCAAGTACCGGTTTAACTCATCAATAAATAAACATGCATGCAAGTCAGGATTACCATCACAAGATGTTCGGGTGTCAACGCATGGCTGTATTAATTGGTTTTCATCCCAACAGTCATTGTGAATGTAACTAGAAATGGATTGTAGCAACAAGGGAAAGAAAGTTATGTTTATAACAATATATGCAAGTACCGTGGTACATAAAGACATCAATCTCTGACTTTGCCAGTCTTTGGTGCCAAATGTTTCAGTTTCCGCTATGCTGCATCTCCAGACAATAGCGTGACCGTAGAAGAGTTCGAACTAATTAGCTGCAGATTTTGGTGCTGTATTCGTATGATGTATAATTTTTTGTAATATATGTATAATGACATTTTGATTTACCTTTTTTACTTGGCATTTATAAAAGTTCCTGTGAAAAAGTAAACAAAAAGTTTTTTGTGACTGTAAACAATGATTTCGTCTCTTCTAGATTAGCATGACATGGTTAAACTAATTTACTTATTCAGTAATACATTCCTTATTAATGCCATGCCCCCGTCCCAAAAAAAAAGTTTTTTCAAATTGTATTTAAATTTTTTTAATTTGGGCACATGTATTTTGGAAAAGATTACCATCGTAAATTTGCTGCATTTCAAAGTCATGTGCTAAAAATAATAAGTTCGTTTTTTAAAGATACCACTGGAGCACATTGATTATTTATAATCGGCTATTGGAAGTGAGTTAATACGAAAATAATTTTACTTTACATTTTAAAATCGTCTGTTATTCCATCACTTTCACGCAAAGCCATTAGTTTTTGATTAATTGATTAAATACATTCAGCCTGTTACAATGTACACACAGTCGCTTAGCAAATGAATATTCTCCTCAAACACAATGCTATTAAACCCATAAAACATATCTGTTTGAATCAGAATGACCCACCCACTCATCGGAAGTGTACGACAGACAACACCCACGCCTGCAAACAATTCACATCATCGAACATTGCGTGTCATTATCAATTTAATCACAAAAAGGATCACCATGCGCATGTTATCTCGTTAAGTAATTTTACAATTTCGTTTTACTATCGATTTCTTTTAGGGTGCGACTCCATGGAGCTCAGGGAAGTTCCAATACATATTAAATGAATGAATGAATGTAACTGTATTCATGCAGAACAGAAATGTGATCAGGGTTTGATTACCTGATACTCAGTCTTATCAAACAATTTGGTTTTGCACTGGAGCACGTTGATTAATAATCTGAATAAATTGTTGTTTAACATCGCGAAAAAAGACATCGGCTATTGGGTGTCAATATATGATATATATATATGATATAAAAACGATTAATAAAAAAAACATGGTTATGTTGACACATGGTCTCAGAAGGAACCTGCTGCTGCCATATAGGCTACTGTTACTAATAAACAGCAAGGTATCCTTTATCAGCACGTTTCCACAGACACACACCACAGCCTTTGATGTACCAGTCATATGCTACTGGTTGGTACTGGTTGGAACAGAAAATAACTCTGACCTGAGGTAGACACTCTTGTGCTGAGCTACGTCCCTCTCCATTTTGTTTGGGACCAATTCTTTTAAATTAAACAAGAAGATGAGAATATATTTTTAAGTGATTTTATTTTGACATGAGTTTGGATAGGTCGACAAATCGATCCTCCTCAGTGGACCTGCTGAGTTATTTCTCGTTCCAACCTGTGATCCACAATTGGTCTATCAAAGGCTGTGGTGTGTGCTATCATGTCTGTGGGAAAGTGCACATAAAAGACCTGCTGTTATTTGGTAAGAGTAGCCTATGTGGGTGCAGCAGCTTTCCTCTGTGACCAAGTGTTGATATAACCGTACATTTGACATCAAATAACCACTGATTAATAAGTAATGTGTTCCAGAGGTGTCATTAAACAAACTTTTTAAAAGATCCCTTCTTGTTATTCACTAAGATTAGCCTATGTGGCAGCTTCGCATTTCCTCTGTGACTAAGTGTCGATATAACTGTGCGTTTGACAGCCAACAACCGCTGATTTATAATCAATGTGTCCCAGTGATGTCGTTAAAAAAACAAACTTTATCGTTATTACAAATGGAGAGACAAAACAGTTGTTCCTGCCACCTAACTCATCCATGTGGCTTGTCTTCTGTTACTTACTCCTCATTAATTATTAATCAGCAATTATTGAGCGTCAAATGCACAGTTATATCGACACTTCATCACCTCATTAACATAAAGCCTTAAGTGACATGGTGTTACGTTGTCACTTACAACCTTATCTTAATTAGGTGACGACTTGGTCATACTGTAGAGGAAACCGACTGTGGCAACACATAGGTTATTCATTTTTTAATAACAGCAAGGGATCTTTCATGTGCACTTTCTCATAGACAGAATAGTACACACAATGGCCTTTGGATGGACCATTCGTGGATCACTGGTTGGAATGGGAAATAACCCAACGTGTCCATTGACGATGGATCGATCCGTCGACCCATCTAACCTCAGGCGGATGCTCTACCACTGAGCTATGCCCCGCTCCGCAAAAGATTAATACAAGCAGACTTTATATTTTGTAAACAATTGTGTTCAAACCATCTTCTAGATATAATGCATATTAATGGTGTGTATACACGATTATTGACTGTGGCATGGCGCCGTTGTGCACACACGTCATACTGAGGATGTGGAGCGCAGCTTCATCGGATCAATTCCACTGCACGATTAATGAGATAATAACATCTACAAGTTTGCTCTTACTTATCCAAGTCTCTGTGCAGGAAAGTGAGCTAAACTAATCAAATTATCATTTCTACAGATCTCATTCACTAGAACTTTATAAAATAACATTCTAAAAGACACAGCCTTGAAATTGTGTCTTTGTACTTGTTAGCGGACTGTGCCCAGTGGTGGGGCGGGGGGGGCCATCCATATAGTATGTACGCAAAAAATTTTAAATATTTTGTATCCCCCCTCCCCCCTGTACTAAGAAAAACATTTGTAAACATTTTAGCATAAAATGCTGACATAGTTTTGTTTTCATGTTGACTCAAATACTCTAGAATATGGCCATGGGCATCTGCATGTAGATTAAAACAAATTATGTGGAATATACCACCTAGAATAGTCGCATCCTTTGGGCACTAGGCTCAGTTGCTTTGGCAACCTCGGGCCATACCACTATTTTTAGCTCCGTGTTGCCCCCTATTTTGTCATCCTAGCAAAATAAATATTTTCACATGATACAAATTTATTATTTTTAGATGCAACAGTATGTGATAACGTATTTGTCAATCCATTTAAAATTAATTTCCTATAATTATACACATGTATTTGTTTCAATTAGAGTTGAAATTAATCTGCAGGATGTTACCAGTACGTTCAGATAGATCAGTGCCATCAGCAGTAATAGACTGGGAGGGTGTGTCAATGTAAAGTAAAGTTTGTCTTATTTAACAACGCCACTAGAAACACATCGATTATAAATCAGCAGTTATTGGACATCAGACGCAAGGTTTAGTGACAAATGGTCACAGAGGAAACCCGCTGTCGCTGCTTCATGGGCTACTCTTACCAAAAAACAGCATAGACAGAATAGCACACACCACGGAATTTGATAAACCAGTCATTTACCACTGGCTGGAATGGAAAATAGCCAATAAAATGTTTTGCACTGTGGAGGATCGATCCCTCGACCCATCCCGCCACAGGCAGACATTCTACCTCTAGACTACATCCCGCTCCCTGGTGTGTCAATAACTCAACGAATTTTAAACTTAAGCTGGCATTGGACTTGGAAACTTGATATCATAAAAGTGTATCGTAATTTCTAAAACCTTTTATCAAAGTAAAGAACCGACCTATACAATTGTAGGACAAGTAAAGCAATTTCCTCTAAATTACTGATTTGCGCTCATGATAAGTTGAGAGATAAAAAAAATGAGGCAGGTCATTAATTCAACAAAAGGATTAAGAATGTTCTATTAATGACAACCCAGTATATTGTTTCCATTTTGTAGGCCATGTTTATTTATAACAATGCATTCTGACTCCTAACAGTTTCTGATTTTTACAATATACTGCGTTGTCTTTCATGCACATTTTGTTAAATTAGAAACTATGTTAGGTTATAACTACACATGGCCCACAGAAAGGAGACAAATCCTTGATTAACGACAACCCAGTATATGACTAAATCAGAAACTATGCTAGGTTTCAGACCGCATGTTTGTAACTACACATGGTCTATAGAAAGGAAACATGTTAAATGACAACCCGCATGGTTATAACTACACATGGCCTACAGAAAGGAAACAAATATTTGATTAACGACACACTAACACATTTTAAAACCAATATTTTATTGATTTTTTACATAAAAGAATTTCCATGTATACTACTCAAAACAATTTAAAGGTCTATAATAAATAGAATATTAAACTCGCTACCATATCTTATCAAGTTTAAAGATACCAAATCACCAAAATAAGCACCAAATGTTTCTGCTCTGCTGCATCTGCAGACAATAGCAGTGATCTTAAAAGTGTTCAAACTATTTTTTTGCATGTTTTAATTGTGGCTTACTCGTACAACAACAACAAAAACATGCAATTATGTAGATAAACAACGACAGTGTATTCTCTTCTGTTAATATAGAATTTGCATATAATTTGCTTCACTTCGTCATCACATGATTGCTATTTTCGCACCAAAATGGTGAGTGATTTTCTTCAAGTCCCTTGAGAAATAATTTTCCTTTTAGTTACTCTGTAAAACTCATGACAAATGAAAATTTATGCCTTGACCATACCAAAGTAAAGTTCGTTACACAATTGACACAATATGGATGGCTTTTTGAAAAGCCACCAAGATCAATTTTTTTGGTTATCCCTATAGATTCAGGATGAAGTTAACCCATACCGGACTTGAACACATGCAGGAAGTGTGGCTGTCCCACGGGACTACTCTAGACAATATAAATGATTGCATGCCAATAGTAACAAGAACATGGACCTAAACGAAGTGTTTAGTATCTTATAATAGCAAACAAGCTAAACGTAAATACTCTACAAGTACGTCATATAAGAGGCAAGTCAAAACCAGCAGATAGTGTGTGGTTTACCGCCAAAAAGACGTAACGATAAAAAGATAAAGTTTGTTTGTTTAATGACACCACTAGAAACACATTGATTATTAATAGAAACACATTGATTATTAATCAGCGGTTATTGAATGTCAAACGCACAGTTATATTGACACTTGGTCACAGAGGAAACTCGCTGCCGCCACATAGGCCACTTTTCTTTGAATAACACCAAGGGATCTTTTATGTGCACTTTCCATAATACTGGGTCACTATTAAATAATAAGGACATATTTTGGTCTTTAAAATAGTGGTTTTGATAGTGGGGACGTCTTAGAACCAAAGTTGTCTTTAAGTGTTGTTTCACTGTACATTACAAAAAAAAAAAAATTAATTTCAACAGCCCTTACCTTTTTTGAGCAGCATAGGTAAGATGTCTCTGGAAGCAGCCAGTGGTAGCGGTGATGTCTGAAAAACCGTCAAAAGGTGACAATGGAGTTGACATTATTAATTAATTTTCATTACCATGCTCTAACCATACAATTGGAAAACCACTCAGTATATGAGGTCACCCGACAGTGGATGTCGGAGGAAGATGAATATTTCATGTCTTTTGTTGTCCCACTTCTACACACGACAAGCAAGAGTAAGTTTTCTCAAAACACAACAAATGAAATAAAGATTATACGATTCTTGTACTAGTTATGCGTGTAACTCGGAACCGTCAAGGAATTGATTATGTTGGAAGAGTTGTAAACAAAACAAAAAAAACAAAAAAACACGGCTAAATTATATCGATTTGATTATTTTGTAAGATTAGGACTACTGCTGTGTTATACAAGAAAAATTAATAATTATAATTTTAAAATGACAATGGTTTTGAAAGAATGGATAGGCAAAAATAAATTCGCCAACTGATCCAACATAGATATATAACATTGCCAAGGGTTTTCGTATCCCCTAATATCCCCTGATTCTGCACTAATATTTGTATTTAGTGTATACAGTGTGTCACAAATTGAGAGAAACTCATATAAAAAAGGAGATGCGGTATAATATTGTTTCTGTAACCTCACTAGAGATTTCTTTTTCGTGTTGGACTAGGACATGGCTTGCAGCACTGTTTACTCTAAAACCATTATCACCTGTTAAATTGCACTCATTTTATATATACATGTACATATAGCATCTTAGAACTCTATTTAAACCAGAAAGAATACGTTTTTATTATCCATAGCGGGAAGGCGATGCAGGATCATATTTTTTCTGTAACTTCCCGAGGGTGAGTTTGCATTTTAGTGCTGGACTAGGACATGGCTTGCTGCACGGTCTAAAACCATTTATCACCTGTTAAAGAGCCTAAGTAATAATAATCGCTAAACGCTGTTTGCTTGGTGCGTACGTATTATTAATACAATGTATATGAAGTACCAGCATGATTTTTCGAAACCGGCTGCCGGTTTTATTTGTATTCGCAATAAACTGTCGCCTTTTTTCTCCGCCGCTCAAAAACACC
>JAUTCZ010057506.1:0-10226 GCA_032273805.1 Melanodrymia brightae | reverse complement strand
ATGGCATAATTGTCATTCTAGCCAGTGGTACACGACTGGTTTATCAAATTCCGTGATGTGTGCTATCCTGTCTATTGGACAGTGCACATAAAAGACCCCTTGCTGTTTTTCGGTAAGAGTAGCCCATGAAACGGCGATAGCGGGTTTCCTCTGAGACCATGAGTCATATAACCATGCGTCTGGCGTCCAATAACCGCTGATTTATAATCGATGTGTTTCTAGCGGCGTCGTTAAATAAAGCAAACTTTACTTTGATTTTCATTCTGTTGATAAATAAACGTCTGTTTTTTTCTTTTACAGGAAGCACGTACTAACCGATTTGCAGCGCTTTATGCCAGATTCAGTATTTGAGACAGGTTCGTGCCGCAATCCCGGCAAGGATGAACCGATAAAGAATATGGAAATTGCCACTCTTTGATAATAGGTTCTTGCGAGGAAATTACATGTGAATCAATCATCGTTACCATTCCCTACGTGTATTCCTCGTTACCACAGCTATTATGTGCTATAAGACCTGCTAACGTTCAATCCAGTTTTGTTTAAAAAGACCATTTTAACATAATACTCCTTTGAAGTACCTATTTTCGTGTTAGTCCTCAGAGGTTACTGAACAGAAAGGTGTTGTTGTATCACCAAAGTTGGCGAAAACCACTACAAATGGAGGGAAATACGAGCCTTACTTATGATCCATCTGTTACAGAGATATCTAATATGACCTTTGACTTAGCCAACGGCAATGGATCGTTCCCTGGACTGATATTTGTGAATCCCTTACAGAACAACAATACCCGTGTCAGTTTCATTGTCGTTTACGGCTTGGTCTTCGCATGTTGCTTTCTTGGTAAGTAACGGTCTCCGAGTATATTTACAGCAAAACACTTACAATACCTTATTTTGACATGTTTGATGTTTTTTTTATCGTTTTGATAAAGACCGCGGACAAACAATATGGCTGTGCTTACGGCGGGTGCCACCGGTGGAGCAGGATACGCTCATCTTTCGCGAACACCTGGGGCGGTATTTATCAAACAACTTAAGTTTTTCTTAATTTTGACTTAAGTTTCATTAAATTGAATAAGACAACAACGTAAGCATACGTTTTTGTAGAATTCTTAAGACACCTCAGGATGAAACTTAAGACGTAAATAAAAAACGTCCAAAACTCAGACTTAAGTCTTATTTCTGACTTAAGTTTCTTGATAAATACCGCCCCTGGTATCATCATTGCTTTGGCAGTGATTCGCGTGTACATGTCATCTCTACTTTGACACAATATCTCTTCGACTATGCCTTGTGCAGAGATACGCATTTGGCCATGTCAAGGTTTTGTCGTGTAGATTGCACAGCCACATGCTTTAGTTTGATGACCGATATACCAGGGGCAGTATTTATTAAGCGACTTAAGTCAGAAATAAGACTTAAGTCCGAGAAAAAAACTTAGGTGTCTAGGATTTTGAAAAAACAAATCTAGACATAAGTTTTGGCCGTTTTGTACTTAAGTCTTAAGTTTCCTTCTGAGGTGTCTTAAGAATTGTACAAAAACTTAAGCTTGTCAACTGTGGTTAAGTCAAAACTTAAGAAAACCTTAAGTTGTTTGATAAATACCTCCCCTGAACATTATCTAACCAATAAACGTCTATAATTTAATACGGATGCATCTATGTGCGCGTCTACTACCTACAGGTCCTATTTCTGGCTGATAGAACATCTTTATTTATTAATTTTACTAATATAGGGCCCTTTGATTTTCCCCACAATAAACTACATGCCACATACATGTTAACTTACAATACATACACACACACACACACACTAATTTAGTATTATACAAATTATTGTTTATACAAAAGAACATCTTAAGATAGTATACCAATTTGGATGACCAGAAACACATAGAATATACCTACTGGTATATTGATATAGTCAGCAATAAGATTTATGTAAATCTTAATTTTAATAATAAGACATGCTCTATTAGCCAGTATTATAGAAACAGCATGAGATGCGCACATGCGTTAGCATCCACCTTCAAATTCGTGAGTGTGTCTTTAAAGCAATATAAAAATATGTTCAATACAAAACTCAAACTGGTAACATTATTTAGCACTATGTCTCAGATCAACTATGTTTTAAAAGGAAAACTTGGGAGATTGATCTGTTCTGAATTGCGTTCACAGTGATCCTCTTATATCATAGCCGTCCATGCAGTGAGGTCCGCACTATCGGTATCTGTTATGATAGCCAGGTTTCCTCATTAGCGGGCATACAATGTCAGTCAACTGTACCTTTTGCAAACGCAAAGATACGACTTTGGCTTGTGTTGCGATGTTAAAAATTCAATGCACACGGCTATGTCGTGAATGTCTTTTAATGTGTGTTGTTAGTCAACTAAATTTGTTCGTATACACTAATCATTACTGTGATACAAAGTTATGCTCTTGAACGATGACGACCAGTACAGTACAGCTTTTGGGACAGATTTGATGGCTTCATTTAATTTCTGTTACCAACGAAACCTTTTATCTAATTGGCCATTACAAATAAATTTTGCCAACATCTGCTTATATCTAACATCTTCTCTCATTCGTCTATATAACATTTGATAACTGCGTGGAAGTTCCAGAAATCTTGTATCCTAATTGGAAACTTTTCTAACCCATTAAAATCGCAATTTCGCTTGCCTACAACTCGCACTTATATCTAATAGTATAAATTTTTATGTTTATAATTATGGAACCCTGAATCCAAATTAAAACTCGTCTAGTCCATGACAATTACAAACTCACTTGCCAACATCTGATTTGTATATCTAATATTATTGATGGCTACATGAATCATTGTATCCAAATGGAAACACTTCTAACTCATAGAAATTGCAGACTCTTCTGCCAACAATTGATTCCTATATGCTATACTTGTATCCCATAAGAAAACTTGTAGCCTATAGCCATTGGAAACTTGCCAATATCTGATTCTTATAGTTATATCTAACATGTAATGGCTGATGTAGCCCTGTAAGCAACATATAGACATTGAGTATCAACCATAATCTTATATCTACAATAATTATTGACAGTTAATGGCTCAATTTATGTCAATTCTCTTCAAATTAGAACTGTCAGATTGAAGCAAAGCCATTTTTGTGGTAAAACGGCACCAGTGGGTCACGCGGTTATTGGACTTCCTAGTGGATTTGATGCCAATTAATTATCACCAACCAATCTATCGTGCCGGGGGTGATGAAGTGTCAGTGCCTTGCATCCATGATGTCTTCGTGCGTATTAAAGCAGCTCATTCTCGTCGTGTTATCAGTGTTTAAACAGTAGATTATGTGTGTAAGCTGTCAAACATTCATCTCTACTTACGCGCGTAGATTTTTTTGATTTTTTTAAACAATTTTCTTATTGTTTACTCGAATCAGCGGCTTTAATGCATGTTCTATAGGCTGTAGCTGAAGCAAACTCTCGCTGGCCAGAATTCAAAGACAACTGAAATATAGCTTTAGTTTTCATTTGAGAACTTTCTACGTTTTTTTCCGTCTTGCATTAGCCGTTTTCGAAAACGTGATATACATGTATATACAATCTTTTCTACCTTCTGCAGTTTGTGAACGGAAAATGCTAGATAATAATACAAAATGTTTAGATCCTTTCAGAATACTTAAAAAGTCTATATTCTTGACTAAAGGAGCGGGGCGTAACTCAGCGCAAGCGCGTCCGCCTGAGGTTCGATAGGTCGGTGGATCGATCCTCCTTAGGGGAACCGTTGGTTTATTTCCCGTTCCAACCAGTGTTCTACGACTAGTCTATCAAAAGCCGTGATGTGTGCTTTCTTGTCTGTGTGAACATACACATAAAAGATCCTTTGCTGTTATTCGAAGACGAGTAGCCTATGTGGCGACAGCCGGTTACGTCTGAGACCAAGTGTCGATACAACCGTGCGTTTGACATCCAATAACCGCCTATTAATAATCAATGTGTTTCCAGTTGCGTGGTTATTTTGATTTTTCCAGGTTAGTTAGAAATCCTGATTATTATGCATAGAGAAACAAATCGGTGATCAGTGAAGCTCATTTAGTGCCTATGGGGATATTAGTTTCTGGCGTTATTTGACATGCATTTTGGTTAGATTATTTTGAGTGTAAAAGGGAAACACGTAGAAAGTTAGCTCTCTGTTGTATCTGGCTGCTGGTATTTGTGGCAATAAATATTTATAGGAAATGCATTACTTGATATAAATAAATTTCATTACAACGTGTTTTGTTGTTACCAAGTCGATAAATGAAATATAAAGCGAACTCTTATTATTGTAGCAAGGCCACTCAATTATTTCGTAGCGATCGTATCGGCAGTGTAACTGCATATCAGTTGACAATGGTCATAATGACATCGAATTTTTAAATTTAAGGATTAGATTCTATTGTCCGTTCGACGCCAGAAAATGTTTATTTTTTAAAACTCCGGCTAACGCCTTCAGACAAAAATTACTCGCGGACATCAATGGACATATTATGGTTATCTCCTAAATAGCTGTGCGTACGATGGGTTTCATTTCGCGAACACCTGATGTCACCACTATTTTGGTTATGATTTGTGAGTACATGCCATTTCGACTACTGTTTGGTTTGATTGAGATTATGTTACTGTTTTGTGTTTGGTTATGATTTGTGCGTACATGCTATTCTGACTGCTGTTTGCTTTGATCGAGATTATGTCACTGTTTTGTGTGATCGAGACACCGTTTGGTGATCGAGACCCTTATGATTTGGTTTGTTATTATTATTATTATTATTATTATTATTATGTTAATGTTTGGCTTGGTCGTTTCTATGATATTATTGTTTGGTATGATCGATACTAAGTTATTGCTTTGTTTAAGACTATGCTTGTCAACGGTTGATTCCCATATCATTTCTTAACTAAAAAGTTCTGAAAATATCGCGACGGCTGATAAATTAATGCAGGTTATCAAAATGAGTAAACAGAGAAGTTGATGAACAATGTGTGCAATATTTATCTTGAATATGTACTTAATGAATTATGTGTTGTGCTAACAAACTGTACGAATTTCTCATACTTGATTGTGTTAGCCATTATCTACAGCTCAAATCTATACGATATGACAGTTGTAACATTTACACTGCAACATGTTATTGGCAAATTAAGAAAAGTGAGTCTTAGAAACATTGATCCCCCTGGCTTAAGCATAACATTCATACAAAATGAATAAACATACTTCACTGGTGATCAAATTACTATAGTATACAGATAGAAATATCGGATTAAAATATTTTACTGAACGCCCAGACCATATAATGATATTTGAATGGTAATAACAATAGTATATAATTACTCTATCCAGATATTACTGATATAGGAAGAAAGGAAGGATTATGTCGATGATTGCTTGTAACTATAGTTAAACAAACATTTTGATATGATAATGCACGATATTATAACTAACAAATATAAATATACAGACTCGACAAATTTAAGAATATCACATTCCACACACGTTTGCGCCAAATTTTAGTGAAAAATCCATGTCAAAATATGTTTCGTCCCTCCTATCATTTTCTTACCGTGTACGTAAAAAGACGTAAGGAAGTTTCCTAAGGCAAATCACGAGCCACCCAATAGGTTATTCCAAATACAATGTGGGATTGGCCGGGAAACGTCAAATTGAAGTGTTCCAGGGGACGGAAGTATGAGGATTATTAATATCAACTTTCTCACCGTGGATGTATAGTCTGAACTTTTTGTTTACCATTCTTGCGTTGAATAGAACGAGCGCTCGCTCGCTAGACCAGTGTTTGCATCTAACATAAAATGAATGTGTTAATTATGATAATACACGATCGGTACCAGTCAAAATTTTCGCGAGCGCTCGCCCTATTGAACGCAAGGCATGTACGCTAAACGTCTTATGTAAGGAAAGTGATATTCGTGTTACTGTGCTTGGCCACTTCCCCTTACGTGTGGACCAAATTCTATTTTAACATGTCTGTCTGCTATAATTATAGACTTTCTATTTATTAAAATGTATGTACATGTATAACCAATGCGCTTTTCGTAGCTTAATATTCTTAATTTTTGTTTTACCTGTAGTAGTAATAATAATATTATGTGACGTTATACATTGTTATAAGCAGCAGTTCACATTAAACTATTACAGACATTTTGTCTGCACGACCTTGCAGATTGTTGCGGTGTGTTGCAGAAAAAGGTGCATGGACATACATGTAGGCATATATATATTACCGTGTAGACCGATTTTAGAAGCTGCAACAAGGTGCAAGTTGTTGCACATTGGTGCAAAAGCGGTCTACACGGTAATACATTTTATTTGTCGTAATACAAGTTGGAACATAATTTTGTCGCAGCTTGTTGCACAGTGTATTACGACAAATGTATCACCGTGTAGACAGGCTTTTAGGTCACATCTGTCATATGTTTAATTAATGTGTTTATGGTCATCCAAATGTGTTAGTGCCTGATACGGACACGGCTGAGATTCCCCTTGAGATCAAGTACTTTGTTTAATCTGCGTCTGTTGTGTTGAAAGTGTGTATGGAACCATCCACATGTTTAAAGATAGTATGTATGTATGTATGTATGTATGTATGTATGTATGTATGTATGTATGTATGTCTGTACGTACGTACGTACGCACGCACGCACATATGCATATAAAATTCATTTTTGTCTATTTTCAGGAAATTTGGTGGTGCTATTGGTAATAATCAAGAATAAACGCATGCGCACACGAACAAACTTCTTTTTGGCCAACTTGGCAGTTGCTGATTTTGCTGTTGGCATCTTCTGCATCCTACCCAATATGTTGAAATTCTTCACCTTAGAGTGGATTCTTGGTATTGTAAGTACCGTGCACTGATCTGTCGTACCGAGCATATGACATACTACTACATACTATCACTTATTTACAACACAAACGTATTAGTGACAAGGATGTTAAAATGGAGTGACATCTACATGTAGTTCAGAAGTAAAGTGTCCGCCTGATGTGCGTATAGACTAATCGATGCTGATTGGATCCGTTGTTTTTTCGCGTTCTAACCAGTGGTCCATGGCTAGTATATCAAAGGCAGTTGTATGTTCAATCGTGTTTGTAGGAAACGACATAAAAATCCCTTGCTACTAATTAAAAGAGTGTTTGTTGCGTGGTTTTTCTGAGGCCATGTATCAAAATAGCTGTGCATTGGACACACAACAACAGATCATTATTAATCAGTTTACCAAACGTTGATCTTGATGGGGCGAACAAACAAAAATAAAACATAACTGAACTCAACAATGCAATCCTCTGTTCAAATACGCCTCGTTCTAATAATTAAATGCCTGGCATGCTTATAATTTGAAAAAGATCTATTGGAGCCAAACATTTATGTCAGCAAATTGTCTTCCAAACATATCTTATGAATGTTAAAGTTCCATATCAAATATGAATTTTACAATAAAATGACATGTGTGTCTATTTTGTTTTGAAGACAAAATTAATAGTCCATGTTCCCTGAATAATAAATGATACTTGTATCTTGATTTACCCTACGGGGTCATAAATGTCCATCCTGTGATATCTATACGACATTACAAAGTTCATGAACTAAACAATTGACAGTAAATTATCGCCTTCAAATCTAATATAAATAATCATAAATCCATTTGTTGCTATTGCAATCTGACGCGAATGCGGTGGACACAGACAACCTCACAAGTGGTGCAACTTGTGGACATGTGTCCGCCGATACATATCCAAGGCATTTATATTGAAACCTGTAAAATTCATTAATATCTTAAGCAGCAAAATTGCTTTTGGAGGAATAACTATTGATTTTCTGTTATCTCTTAATTAGGAACATCGGGGATAATGAAGTAATTTGTATTGTCATGTTTCTTCCAGGCCGAGTCCTGTAATTACAATGTCCACAGTCCATTGTTTAGTATCTTTTAATTACATATTAGATGACAGTTTCGACTTATAATCTAGTTGATATACACGCTATATTATGATAGTGGCAACTACGCACCATCTACTTGCTAATAGTCTTATCTTATGCTAGTTATAAAACGATAATATTATATAGTGTTATATGATCATCTAATATAGTATATCTAGCTCAGGTCATCCCACGCTTGCTTGCTTGTGTCGCTATAGAACAGTTGGCATCAGACAAAATAAACATGCCACACGCCTGACTCTAAGATTTAGAATGCGCCTGATCATCACGGAAGTCCTCATCTGCAAACACAGAATCGCAATACCCGTTCAAGTAAAACGCAAATAGTAACTTCATTAATTGTTAGTATCGGTATATAAGTTATGTTTATGAAGGTAGATTTGAAATTGTAGATGGTGGCACCCGAGCCATAACAGCTTGTTGCTGCCTGTTCTGATAACATCGCAAGGTCAATCTGAGTTAGACATTACTTGGAACCCGTTTTATGCTTTTTATCGTTTCGATGAAGACAGCGGACAAACAATAATGGCTGTGCTTATGACCGGTGCCATCGGTAATGCAGGATACGCTCATCTTTCGCGAACTATGGTACTGTGATTCGTGAGTACATGCGATCTCGACTTTGTCGCAATGTTCCTTCGCCTCTGCTTAGTGCAGAGACACGCATTTTATAATGTCAAAGTTTTGTCGTTTAGTTTCCGTCGAATACTGGCTATTCTAAAACTAATTCTACAACTATGCTTTACTTTATGATTGTCCATCCTATATACACAACCTATCATTGTAATTAATGTCTGCATATATATTATTGTATTTATTGCGTTTAATGTATTTAATGTATGAATTGTATTAATTGTATTCAAAATTTGTATGTATTTATTGTATAATATATTATATACTTGCCTATGAGCCGCAAGGCTTAAAGCAAATAAACTATACTATACTATATACCATACTATACTTTCAGGAGATGTGTCGGATCTATTACTTCGTAGAGCACACGAGCTATACGGCGTCAGTGTTGTTTCTGGTCGTCATTGCAGTAGAGCGTTACGTGGCCATCATGCAACCCTTGCAGACCAGACAACTGTTCACCACTTTACGTCTACAGATAGCGCAGGTGTGCATCTGGGTTCTAGCGTGTTGTTACAACATCCCTGTCCTCTACTTCTTTCACATGCAAGAGAACATATCTCAAAAAGGAATGGTCAAAAAAGTATTTTGTTTACCACCAACATCCGGTGACATTATGAAAATATTTGTGACAACCAACTTTTTTGTGTGGTACGTACTTCCTCTGTGTGTACTTGTGTATGTGTACACGCGTATAGCCTACACTTTGTGGGTAAGTAGCAGAAACATACAGGCACACGAAGGCATGCTGTTTTCACGAAACACGGAGTCCAAACAAACCTGTTGTAATTGTGCTTGCTTCAAGTTGTCAGACCGCAGAGGAAGCGAAACAGATGAAAAATATACCTGCAACACGGCTTACACAAACGAGAGTTCGTCGTCTGGTAACCATGGAGATACTAATCGAAAGGCCAGTTCTCGCCATGCTCACGATAATGGTCTTTGCCACACCAATACCATTACTAACTCCATGAGACATTCTCCGCTCAGTGTTAGGTATTGCATTCCCAATAACAATGTGACTACGGAATTCCCGAGAGCTGGCCGTACAGCGCAACCTGAAGGATCACCCGATGAGCTGGCATCAGTGATGGGTAGCGAGGCAATGTATAACGAAAACAGCAGCAGCTTCAGGAGCCGGATCACAGTTCGACCTCCACGTCAGTCGAACCTCAGTTCTCACCGCGCAATGGACTCTCGTCGCCACGTCATCAAATTACTGATGGCGGTACTTGCCACATTCGCTGTGTTTGTGTTACCTAATCACATGAGGTTATTGTTCACGTACTGGGGACTGTTTCCTACACTATTTCAAACTGTCTTTCCTCCTGTAAGTTATGTCATGTTATTCATAAACAGTGCGTTAAATCCATTCCTCTACTGGCTATTTTCCGGTCTTTTTCGACAAAGTTTCCGAGACACGTTTTTTTGCAGAAGGAAGGATACTAATGTCGGGCGGTATACAGTGACATAGGGAAACAACATGATCGGAAACCGACATACAGTGACATAGGGAAACAATATGATCGGAAACCGACATACAGTGACATAGGGAAACAACATGATCGGAAACCGACATACAGTGACATAGGGAAACAATATGATCGGAAACCGA
>JAUTCZ010057495.1:0-10229 GCA_032273805.1 Melanodrymia brightae | reverse complement strand
CGTTATTTTTCACGTGGTCCTACACTGCGCATGCGTGGCAACCATTTTTCTCTTAGTACCTCACTTTTCGATACCACAAGGATACATGTATACAGACATATAATATATTAAAAGGATTCTTCATATGTACCGGTGTATGATAGGGCTATTCAACCAGAGGGTACTGTACATAATTTGATGTCAGGGACAACGTTTGCAGTCCGATTCCCTGACTTCAAATTATGTACCCGAGTGGAGTGTGGAATAGCCCTATCCTACACAAATTATAAATTAATACATAATGAAGTCCTGATCATTTATCTCCCATTTTTGATGGAATGTCTGGAATGAATGCCTAGGGTGGAGATAAAATTGTGTGCTACATGTACATTTTTGTTCAGAATAAAACTAAAATCAAATTTTAAATCCAAAATATTTACATACCAATGATAAAGTTGAAAAAACATTTCCATCTGTTGATTGGCTGAGACCTTGGTTTCGAGAAGAATCATGTTGAATTGTATTTTGATGTTATGAGCCACCATAATGGACTCATCTTCAAACTCTGTCATTGTGAGATTATCAGTTTTTGTGTAAACCTTGTCACAGCAGCATAATTCTTAGTCTACCTGGACCCTGTATCATTTTGGAGTTATTTTATAAAATTGGCAAATTTTACATATCTAATAAAAGTACTGTGATGCGATAATATATTTATGCAATCATAGTTTATCTAAATGAGATTAATAAGATATATGTTTAGATGTGTATAGTATACTGTCATTGCGTTTTTACTCATTAAAATTAAATTTTAGGCACTCAAACTAAATGACATTCCAAAACATTAGGCTTAATAACCAAACCGTTGGTTATACTAATGTTACGCATGATAGTGTGGTATGAAATCGTACTGTCGAGCGAGCAATGACCAGTCTCATTTTAAATGTTTTATGGTTCATAGTAACTTCCCAAGAATTGGTTTTCTTATAGCTAACTTTAAGCTAGTACTCTAAACCGCCAACTCTTTGACATGGTCGAATCCGTAAAATAAATATGCATAAGACAGAATCGAAGGAATATTTTTACTTCCGAGATAACATGTACTAACGAATGCCATCCAAAGTAGTGATGTTAGTAGCTGTTAGCGAAAAATTAGTATGATATATCCTGTCCCTTTGGGGTCACCGTCGTAGTGAATTGAACAAAAAGTTTTTTTACGAACGTTCCACTGGAAGCGGTGTATTATCTGATTTGTGTGATATTGTGATATTAAACGTGTAAAATTATGTAATGCCATGTATTACCCCAGCGGGCACTCTAACCGGGGAAAATAAACATCATAATTTCTCATTATCCACATTGGTATAACGTGTCATTTGATTGGGTTGTTAAAACCATTCCAGCCATTGACAAGGAACGTTACTAAAATATGACGTCATAAATTGTCAACATGACGTCACGCACATCGCGGAGAACTGTGCAAAATCTTTTTTTTTCAGCTTTTACATTGACGTCAATTGTGTTTTTGAAAAGCGTTTAACAATGAAATGTCTGGAGTTCCTCGTGAAATAATTGTCATTTTAGTCCAAATCACAATTATTTCACTTGGGACTTAAACTTGATAATACAGGGTAGCTCGTTTAATACCCTCTATATACAACGTGACAAAAGACTCTCACTCAAGACACACGTATTTGATGTTTATTAGTTCAGAACACAATACTGTACACATTACATCCTAACAATATTAAATTGATATTTCACACTAATACGTTGGTCACAAATACATCAAATAATATTAATCTATCAATAATTATGCTTACATAAAATACATTCGGAAAAAGAGTCAAAGTAGGGGCGACAAGTGTGAAAATAAAAAAATTGTAAAAAACCATTTTCTCAAAATAAAATTATTTAGAAAGTAGGTGATACCAGCTCCCCCTGCACCTCCCCACTTTGTTCTGTGGCCTCTGTATAGACACTATATTTAAATACTAGTATATAAAAAAAAATTCTAAACACATACAAACATTTGCATAAAAAATATAAATATATATTAAAAGATTAAGTACATGTATATACAAAATAATGTATACATCATCACAGGTAATTCTGGTATTCTTCTGTTACAAAGATTACCTTTTATAACAACCACTTGTCAGTGTGTATAATTGTATGTATATTTTGTGTATGTATGTATATGTGTATACCGGGGTATATAGATATGTCTGGCTTTCGTCTTACAATTTTTACAACAATTTGTAAACAATAAGTTAAGGGGAATGTACGACTAACTCTCCATTCCTGAAAAATAATGGAGACGAGGCCCGATAGGTCAGAGTCCCATTATTTTCAGGAATGGAGAGTTACGAGGATATTCCCCAACTTAAAATACGCCAATATAGATAGTATTTTTCAGTAATTTAATACTTTAGAACAATATTCCTCTATGTTAACACTTCAAAATATATACATGTAGTTATAATCTTATTGCACAATTTTAAATGAATATTTGTCACACTCCACTGTAACCTCATCACAATGTATTTCCTATGCATGAGTGAGCACATAACAAATAATGGAGCGCTGAGACAATAGCGTGACGTCACAAGTGTATTTTAACATTTGTAAATGGAAAGACCTTGATTTAGCATGTTGTGGCAAGGAAAAACGAAATTGAACATAAAATACTTCTAGGCCTAAGAATTGTAGGCATATCATGTTTGGCCGTGTCATTCTTAATGATACAAAACTAAAACATTTTAATTATTTCATCCTGTATTCACTGAACTTTTTGATGTACATATAATTCTTTATTTAGATGTAAGGTTGTCAGATTTCGCACAGAAAAATCAGGATCACCCATTAAGCAATTCTGTGGAGTGTGATTAAAATTACTAATGTTCCTGAAGATGATAATATCAAGTCAACATATAAGGAATAAAAGTGAAAACTGTTACGAACTCTTAATGCAATCTTATTTTGTTGTGAATATTGACGTTTATAAACAAAATTATGGAAGTAACAAGTTGCTAAAAACATTTTGAAAATTGTTTTTAAGAGACTGTGGCTGTATGGCAAGTAACATTAATGCTTTCAGACAATTGTATGTGAAAAAATGTAGTCAAAAGAGATTCTTTTGAGTATTGTATCAAGTGTATAAGATTTATCAATTCAAAGTTTCTCCATGTTGGTTCACTATTGAAGTACACTTACTTTTTGCACGACACATACTAAGATGGCAGTCTGAAACAGTCAAAATATAATTTTAAGTTGTTACATTTCCATTGTAGCTTTTGGCTTGCTGGAAATCTGCAGATCTTGACAATCGACAAAAAGCAATATTGGAGTTTGCAATGGAAGTTTGCGAGAGTCGGTCACCTTCAGAGGAACATTATAAGAAGCTATATGAACAGGGTTTATCACAAGATGATGCTTGGGATATTGGAACAATCGCTGCTTTTATATCTTTCTCCAACAGACTCGCACACCTCACCGAGATGAAGCCTAATCCAGAGTTCTATTATATAGGCAGAGTTAATCCTGATTGACAACAAATGTGAAATTTAAGTTACTGACGTTAACCTTTCCAGGCGATATCCACTGAAAACGGCCAGCTCATAACGCAATAATGTCCCATATACATATAAGAAATCACTCTGCTGATGATGTTCCTTATTACCCAGCAGACTTAGAGACGTGTCATGTTCTCTAGCGGAAAACAGAGGTGACTCGGCAATACAAATATTTCCATTGGCCCGAGGAAGTTACTAGTTCACATAAAAAAGCACTAGTCTCATCCATTAGTATTTGAAACCTTATGACAAACAGATATGGAACAGTTTGTGGCTCATCCTATGTAGATAAACTGTGCTAGGAAGCTGTGCAAGGAACAGACTTCTTAAACTTAGGTAGAATATCTTTGATTGTGTGTAATATAGATAATTATATATTTTATACTGGGTAATAAAATAATATAAGTAGAATTTAAAGAATTTTTTATTTTGAAATACTGTAGATCCTGAAATTACTGCCATCACAATATTAATGTAAAAACTAGGAGTCAATGTTATATGCATTAATATTTCTGCCTTTTTCTCTTAAGAGGTTAAAAAAAGAAACTATTAAACACAATAATTACACAATAAGTAATAAAATTTAATTAATTAGATCCCTGAATCAGTAGTTCAGCCATCTGCCATGTGTGGATATTTGAGAATCTTTCATCACCTTATAGTTTTCGAAACACTAATCTGCAGTTGGAATATTTTCTTTATTTCTATTGTTCAGGTTTGCCACAAACATTGTGTTAATTGTTCTCTCACAAGTAATTGCATTCAAGTGAGTGGATCTCAATGACTACACTTGACAGTGTTGTTGTTTTGTCTCAATGGTTACTTGATTCGGTTAATGAGACTAGTTTTGTTAAAGGGAGACCACTCGGATTAATTTCATACATGACATTTTAGTCGAACATTAATTTTAGGACCTCCAGTATCTCATTCCAGTTTAGCCGTAACTAAGAGACCATCTTAAAATGTTGACACGTCTTGCTATACATATGACATTCGTTTGTAGGATGGAGGGTTAAACCCAGTTTTTTTGGATACTGTCTGTTTCTAGCCTTACAAAGTGTTTAAAATATGTATAAACATGGCATTCGTCATCTTAATAGCACTGGTAACAATCGATAGTACCATGAAGCGAACTTTGTAAATGATGGGAACTATTCTATCAATAGTTTTTACACATTTGACACCAACAATTCTATTCTCTCAAGACAAATTTGTCATCAGGACTCGAGATGACGCTACTCCCAGTCTTGTTTATACTTTTCTCCAGTCTAAAAATCAACAGTCAATAACACATTGTTTCTTATGGATGGGGAGGGTCGACCTAATACGATCATTGTTTGTATAGCGAGATATGTCAGCAGTTTTAGACGGTCCCAGGATGCTAAAGTAATTTAAATCTTACTCATCCATGGCAATTACAACTTGTGGCAAGCATTAGTGTCTATCTACCCCTGAAGAGAAACAAAGATGAGACAGGCTTTTTATACCTGCTTTTCATAATCTGATGCATCAAAATTGCAGTACTTGCACATGACATCATAAAGCAAGCCTGCATCCTCAGAAAATTATCCATTTTATCAGTCCTCGTTAAAGTTACAGTCTCATAGTTACAAAATGGCAGTTTCTGCCATTTTATAAATATTTTTTTATTTTGGAAATATAAAGAACATACCTTAAACTATATGCACACAAAATTTTACAGTAAAATATGGTCATTTACTAGTAGAACATTTAGGAAGACCTTAACAGCCAACCCGATCAATTAAGCAGAATGTAAACAATAACAAAGTGTATCGCTGGTTTCGTACTTTCTATGAATAAACCCCATAATCCTTTGCGGTGATTAAAACAATGAAAGTCATATGGAAATGCAATGGAGAATCAGAAGGAAAGTTAACTCTTCGTGTGTGAGTACATGTTTAAAAACCGGCTCCTGGTTACACACATGTATTTGTTTTGTGTATACATTTACAAATTAATTTGTTCCTGTTAGTTATGCTAACTATTTTTTGTGCCATTGATTTATTTGCAGTTGTATATGACAAATATATATTAAAATAGAAAAATATAGCACTTACAACTATGAGACTGTAACTTTAACATTTTACAAACAATAAAATTGGTGTATTTAATGACACCACTGATTACATACATTAATTAATCATCAGCTTTTGGATGTCAAACACAAAATTATGTCTAAAGTCTTGGAGAAAACCCACGGAGCACTACCACATAGACTACTTATATTGATTAGCAGCAAGTGATATTTTATGTGCACTTTCCCACAGATAGGTTAGCACACACCACAGCCTTTGGTATATCAGTTGCAGATCACTGGTTGAAACAGGAAATAACAATGGGTCCACTGAGGAGAATTGACCCTTCAACCTCACCCTCATCAGGTGAACGCTCTTGCACTGAGCTACATCTTGCTTCTTTTACAAAAGTACCTGATATCCATAACACAAGTAATAAAACAATATTAACATACTTTAGTTTCACCAGAGAAATGCATCAAAATTTCACACATTTCCATTTATTTTCTTCATTGATCGAGATTTTAAATACACATAAATTGGTTGTCACAATTATTACATTTGAGATGCAGTAAAAAATCATGTACATTTATTTTTGAGTTTTAAAACTCAACATGTTCATACAGTTTTATGTTATTTCCTCACAGAGGTAACACTGAGAGCTAAAAGTAACATGGTTATTGTTTTTGTCGTGTATTAAAGATGTCTTGTCGAACATTGCACTGTGAGAACTGGTCAGAATTGTGGCTGTTTGTCCCTGGATTCTGTCCACGCCTTCGATATAGTCCGCTTCATTTCATCATCACCGTCCTCGTACATGTTTTGCATCAACTTCATGATTCCTGCATTTGGGTCATCTTTCTCCTCATGTGCTGGTCTGAAATACAAGAAAATGTTGTTAATGTCATGAAGCCTTCATTCAGATCATCCTTTTTATCATACACTTAGAGGTTTCCCCAAAGCCATAATGCGTAGGGGGGCCCTACTCCTTACCTGTTTAAGTAAGCGCTTTGATTTAGTTTAAGGGAATTGTAAGCGCTTTGTTTTATTAAAATGGCTTTGTAAGGGCATTAAATTAATTTGTTTGTCCATGTACAATGTATAATGCACAATCTATTCAATTTTTGCTCATGGATTCTACAAAAAATTATAATATTATTTCTGAATTTTGAAAATGTAAGCACTTTAAAAAAATCCTGACACTGGTTAATTGGTCTGAAAGAAGAGAGAAATGTTTAATCATTCAGATCATCGCTTTCGTCATATGCTGGTCTGAAATAAGAGAAATGTTTTCAACTTCATGAAGCCTCCATTCCTATTACCATTTACACCATATTGTGCTCTGAAACAAGAACGAAATGTTTCACCTACAATACAGCACATTGTTTAGTTTAGTTAATACATGGCAATTTAATGCAATTACATGGTTATTATGACATATATGGTCCATAGAAGAAACACAAGGTTAACATGGACAGCGATCTGTGACCCAGATTCTCTGCATGGTTGATATTGGTTAGTTTTTTTTCCTTTTTGGGGGATGGTGGGAGGTAGTGGATCTTCAATTGCAAAAATTAATATTGTTTTAGAAGAATGAGACTTAATATGGTGCTTTAAAATTTTTTTAATTGTCACGATCATATATAGTTAACAGGACAATCACTAACATCGAGAGAGATCACTAACACCAAGAGAGATACCGGTAACAATCACTAACTTTTTAGTTTCTTTTGCTTTCTTCTCTGCTTCTGTCACATAGGGCCATGTTTTCCCAGTCTCCTTCTTCTTTAACATCACCAACACAGAATCAGATTTCACCTGCAACAAATTTAAAGGCAATGACTGAATAATAACAAATATGTATATAATTACAACACTGTTATTTGTTAATACATCTTGTGCTCACAATGGCCAAAATGTTTTGGTTTTTTTTAATATAAAATTCACTCACAAGTTTTGGATAAAACCAAGAAATTTCAAAGGCCAGTGCATGATTTAATGAATATATCAGAGAACTTATGCAAGGTTTCTAGAATTAAAAAAAATTTCACTTGCCATGGGGCCAGTGGATTTGAAAATTCACTGGCCGTGGCTGAAAATTCACTTGCAAACTTTTAAATACCAATATTAAAAAAATAAAACAAATGTAAGTAAATCAATTTCTTTACCGGCCATCGGGCACGGCCAAAGCAATTATTTAGTGGCCCGAGTGTAAAAATCACTGGACGTGGGCATCGGGCCACCATATTCTAGAACCCCTGTTGTGATGGCCAGTGTGTTAGCTAATAAATACATGTATATCAGAGTAAAGTCATAGGCACAATAAATTCTATTTTCTAAAAATAAAGACATCTTCAAGTAGTTGTTGAGGTTTATGAAAATAACACCACCGACTCATCTATAAAATGCTGTTTTAATATATTCGAACATCTTAATTTAAAATACGAAACATTTTGGATTTGACAGTTAGACAGATAAATTAATATACAATTTGTTATGTACAATCCACTGTTATGAAATCCACAATAGAACTTTTATAGATGAGCTATTATTTATTTTTAAAACAAAATTATCATATTTCTAACTTAAAGTATCAACAGTATAGACTCTTACCTAAACAATGTGGTCCATATTCATACCAACACAATATTTATAATCACACAAAGCAGATGAGGAACTAATGACAAATAGCCAAATAGGTTGTATTATCTGAATGTCTATCAATTCTATTGCATCAGTCTTGTGTATGCAGATAGCAAAGGAATGATTTTGTACTTACTTTGTGGTAGCTTGCATTTGGATCAATATTCTCGCAGACTTTTCCTATAAGAAGTTCAAGATTTTTATTGTTGAGGTTTTCAACACGAACTTCAACAGATCTGCAAAGAAAACCATAAATTTTACTCTGCTTTGACCTCCACAAACAGTACATTTTATTCTTTAGCATGACCTTCAAAAAGGCAGTTAATTTTACTCTACTTCGACTTTAAAAAGTAAATTTTACTCTTTATTTTGACCTCTAAAAATATTAATCTTTTTATAACTTTAACAGTTAAAAATCCATTTTGGTTTACTCTTTGACTTTAAAGAAAAGGACCAACAAAATACATTAAGTAGCATTATTGAAGTTTCGCCTATTTGATAATAATTGAAATATGTATTGATCACAATATATAGATGAATGTTCGCGACCTTTAAATTTCGCGAACGACAATCGGTACATGAAATCACATTATAAGTGGGAAAATTACGCGTACTTATAAATTTCGCGAATTGGGATTAGGCGCGAACTACGCGAAAATTAAAAGCTCGCGAAATTTTCGCGGTTTACAGTAATATGAAGGAGATTATTCTGATAGGAACAAAAGTAGTAATTATTTAGTTAGTAAGCTAAGAAACACTGAACAGAATTGACTAACTTTTCTGTGAACTTGGAAGTTACGCGTTCTGCTGGGATGGACTGGACACCGGTCAAGGAAATATACAACTTCATGAACTTGTCCGACTGATCCCAAGCTGAAACAAATTGCCAATTAGTGAAAACAAGTTGAATATTTCAATACAGGTAATTTGAAATAAGAAATATAATTCCTTTGACTATGCAATGATAAATTGTATGCAAGAAAATCTCAGGCATGGAGAAATTAACAATGGTTTTGTTTAACAACAACACTGAAACACATTGGATGTAAAAATATGATTATTTCGACACATGGTCTCAGGAAAAATCTGCTGCAACCTCTTAACAGGATGTTCATTATTAGGCAGCAGGTTGCAATATTCGGTTGACATGACTTCCCTCACCACCAAAAAATATTTTAAAAATAAGATTCGGAGATACTTTGGGTACATTGAGTATTTTTATATAATGCATTGCCATACAAAACGTGAAAGTTTCTAGTAGACTACGCTGATAATTCCGCACTCTCGTGCTCATTGGATGCAGCTGCATATTTTTCACAAACTGCCTCCTATTTTCAAACATAATGAACACCTTGCATGAGATACTCTTAATACCAATTAGCTCACTCGTTTTCGATTTCACAATTCGGAAGCTGCAGAACGGAAAAAACATACCATAATTTTTTATTTTTTCTGTGTAGATCTGTTCCTCTATGGCAAACACTGTCGGTGTCCCAGTAACAGATGTCTTTGCCCTGTCTTGTTCTTGTGCACTTTCTCTCATTTTTTGTTTCAGCTGATCCTCAAGCTTATTTAAATCTATTTCCAGCATACCACGAACTCTGGGTCTCGAAGCTTCAGCAATAATTTTCTTAAATTCTTCCACATCTTTTTTAAGCTGCAACAAGGGGAAAAAATGCATTTATTAAGTTGTAAAACTCCAATGGAGTGGAATTTTAAAACCTTTTTTTAAAGTTGCTGGTTAAATCCAAAATATTTTTGTGTCCACCAACAGTATTTTAAATATAAACCAAATAGTTTCTTGTTTTGATTTTAACTACTTGACAAATGGTAACATTTCAAGAACATATACAATTCAGTGTTGGACCAGTCTTGCAGGCCTCAAGCTAGGTTAGATTTATAGGGAGAAGTGACTTCTCCCCTCCTACCATTGACAGGGAGAAGTTTTCAACAAGAGGGCGACTTGAACATACAAAGTACAAATTCAATAAAACAA